>QNTS01001275.1:132984-167103 GCA_003317085.1 Hucho hucho | reverse complement strand
TTTTTGAGAGGAATGGAAGATTCGATATAGGCCGATAGTTTTTTATATTTTCTGGGTCAAGGTTTGGCTTTTTCAAGAGAGGCTTTATTACTGCCACTTTTAGTGAGTTTGGTACACATCCGGTGGATAGAGAGCTGTTTATTATGTTCAACATAGGAGGGCCAAGCACAGGAAGCAGCTCTTTCAGTAGTTTAGTTGGAATAGGGTCCAGTATGCAGCTTGAAGGTTTAGAGGCCATGATTATTTTCATCAATGTGTCAAGAGATATGGTACTAAAAAACTTGAGTGTCTCTCTTGATTTTATGTCCTGGCAAAGTTGTGTGGACTCAGGACAACTGAGCTTTGGGGGAATACGCAGATTTAAAGAGGAGTCCGTAATTTGCTTTCTAATGATCATGATCTTTCCTCAAAGAAGTTCATGAATGTATCACTGCTAAAGTGAAAGCCATCCTCTCTTGGGGAATGCTGCTTTTTAGTTAGCTTTGCGACAGTATCAAAAATAAATTTTGGATTGTTCTTATTTTCCTCAATTAACTTGGAAAAATAGGATGATCGAGCAGCAGTGATAATCAGCCTCATTTACTGGTTTTTAAAAAACATAGCTGATATGGCTGACTTGCTTAAACAAATGTGGTTCCTACTGACAATTGAGATGTACAAACTATGGCATAAGGGAACAATGAGCAGATAAGAGGCAATCTGTAATTTAGATTAAGACATTAACGAGCGAGCTAAGACGGATGTAGTAAATATAATTATTAGGCCTACTTTTACAACCTCTGATCTGTACAAAGAGTAAAGTGTTGATTTGAAAGATAGTCAAATCATATAAAAATGCATTTAAATCTCGTTCGCAGTAACTTTTTAATTTATTGTCATAGAAACATCAAAATAAGTGCTAATTATTTTACAAAGGTCTGGTATACTTTTACAGCCTTTGATTTCCCTAAGAAGTCACATTTTGATTTGATATCAATAATACATTCAAATAAAAAAAGTATTTTCATTGATTGTCAAAACAATTGCAAAATATAAAAAAAACATGAGAAAGACTCTCAAAGAAGTGACAGATACTTTCACTGGAGAAACAAGAAGAATTGACACCAAATAGAGGACAACAGAATGCAGAGAATTTTTTTACATTTCATGATTAATCCTATCGTCATGGCTTCACCTACTTATTATATAGAAAAACATTGTTTCCTTCCTAGAAAGCGTCAACCTTCTAAGTTCTGTAAACCATTCATCAACGGTATCTACTGAATCTCAATTGCTCAAAAGTAGGCCACATTAAATCTGCATTAGGCTATACACTTTGAAGCTTGCGGAAAAGGAAGTGGACACTAGTCTGACGTTTGACAATGTGCATTTCACCCCTCTCCAATTAATGAATGTTGAAAGTCAACACTTCATTTTATAATCCACTGACAGGGCAGTTTCTAAAACGTTTCAAAATGTATTTTTCGATATTTTCAATAAATCACTAACTCAAGCTGAACTGGAAGAGGTGGCTGCAGCTATGGTCCATGTTGTGTCTACAACCGTCTCCAGGGTCCCAGTGAGCCTAATGCAGAATAAGAACAATGCATCTCCCACAAGTGGCCAACAGATTGCATGTTTCAAGCGGCACATCAAAATCATTAGTACAGCAAACATCATTCACAGTCCTCACATCAACCAAACAAACCAAATCACATTACAGATACCATTGGTCCAGTACAACTTGTAGCATGTGGGATACAGCACTTTCTACTATTCCAAATGAATCTTGACTTCTGCAGCTTGTTCTGTGCGAGCTTTAATGTGGCAGCCATGGGAAGGTCTTGGTGTTATTTTGGCAGGAACAGTGCACTCAGTGTTGTCTCCATAAGTACCTTGAAACAAAACGGTAGTCAGAGCACTGAACAGACAAGGGGACCTATACATCATGCAATAATTGCACACCATTGTGCTCAGTAATTACACACCATTTAAAAGTGCGACGTGGCTCTCCGTATTTTGCTGCTCTCTGACCCGCTAGGCTGGCCCCTGGTCAGAGGAGATGGGGAATGATTTAACCTCAGAGTTACACACAGGGATACTTTGACATACACAGACAGGTATGGAAAGTACAATGGTACTGGTTCTGTAACAGGAGAAAATAGAGGCAATGAATATTCTCATACCAAATGAATACACCAGGGCAAGAATGCACAGATACAGAACCTTACAGAATAGAGCAGAAACAAAATTACCAAGTACTGTATAGAACTAAAAGCTAATATTGTACTGAACAACCAGAAGTAATATACACAAATACAATTTCCCTGACTCAACTTTCTTTATACACGCACACCATCCCACATGTTAAGATATGTGAGTCCATTTATGTTGGGCAGGGAAGAGGTGTAGAGCTTGATACTCTCTCTGCAACTGCATGAAGACTGACAGGGGGTGGAAGGAATTGGGGATCTGGAACCCAAAATGACTGCCTGTGATTGGCTAACCCAACGGTGTGATAAGGCACCTGCCAACCTGGTCCCTAGCAGCTAATCGGTTTGGCTTGGGCCAGAGGTGTGAAGGAAGGGTTACATATTTTGTCTCTGAGAGAGGGCTGTAAGATGGTGTGCCAAGAGTCACCGGCAGGTAATTCTGTAACACTATTTGTAAAGCCGAAACTTGTATGGCGGTGATGGCTTGTGTCAGTTCCGTTGAGGATCTGGGTGAAATAATTTGGATTTAGTTTGATGTGTTCTATGACAACCTATTAAAAATATATTGAGGATAAGAGGTTTAAATTAGTATTTCTATTAAATTAACACTTGACCTAAGCAAATCAAAGATTGTAAAAGTAGGCCAGACCTTTTTAGAATAATTATCACTTGTTTTGATGTTTCTATGACAATCAATTAAAACGTTGTTGTAAAAAGATTGTAATTTTTTATATGATTTGATTATTTCTATCAAATCAACACTTTACTTTTCTGTCCGGTGTGGTGGTTAATTTCTTTACTATCAAATGAGGAAAGACAAACTTATCACACAAGTCAGAGTTATACTTAAACTAAATCTTTAATCACTTATTAAAAGGGGAGCAAGTCAATACAACGCTCAGATAATTCGTTGAGAGCCCCAAGACAAAAAGGTACAAAATGTATTTTATAGCCAAGATACACCCCTTTCAACCAACATGACGAACAAAATATGTATAGAATGGGTCACAAGGTTAAGATTTGAATGAAAGATACTTATAATTCACAGCAGACAGTATCTGCTGTGTCAACAGTTATCATTGTGTAGAGACCAGTGTCTGGCCCCCCAACTCTATACTGGAGCCATGTCTCCCTGGTACCGTATAGAACAGAAACAGTAACTCATGCTCTGGAATGCTCTTTAGGTTTTATCACCCAAAAGACATCGTAAATCTCCTGTCAGTGTTATCTCCCAGAGGCCCATCCTCAGTAGAACACACACACAATAGTTTTAAGAATCCTCTATTCTGTTGCATAAAACTACCATTTGATGCAATAAAAGAATTATATAATCTTGCAATTTTCCACCATACCGGCCCCTAACAACAATATTCACTCACGAAAGATCCTTGGTAGTAATCAGATAGGCAAATTTCTGTTAAATGTCTGATATAAAACCTACTTTACCTCAGTGAACTACAGGTAGAGTTGAAAATGGAAACATATTGAACTTTTGTTATAGATTTTATGTTTAATGACTAAATGTTTGTACTTAATACTAAGAACATTCCATTCTGAAAGTGTATGCAATGGAGATGGGGTTGCAAGACAAATGGCAGTCCAATTAAAATGTGTGTGTGTCTAGATATTAACTTGCTGTGCAGAAGTATGACTTCATTTAGGGGGTGTCTCAAAGAGTTCTTTGATTCTACCAGACACATGCGAGAGGCCCGTCCTTGAGAAGAACCTCCCAACACCTCCCAAGTTTGACTTATTTGCAAAGATTGTGATAAGGCTGTGGGAAGAGACTATGTTCTTGGAGAGGGTGGGGGGAGAGGTGGGAATTTTGCATCGTTGTATTTCAACATTGTACCATATAAAAGACTGTGTAAACCTTTTAGAGCTCAGAGCTCTCCCATGAATAAATAATCCACATTTGATCATTATAGATTGGGCCTCTGTTTGTCTCATTTCAACCAGTATCTTACAAATACTGGGTAACAGACAGAGTTTGTTTAATTGAAGTTCAGTTTATGAACATAGAGAACGAAATTTCTATAACAACTTTAGATGAAAAATTACATTGTGTGCTCTACGTCATCACACACTGATTTTTCTCCGCAACAAGTCAGTTTGGTGGGAACACACCACTGGAGGGAAAGTGCACATCTATTCTTTACACAGATTTTTGAATATTCACATGGAAACCTGTCGCCAATTGGATGTCAACCTAGCTACAGGCTAGATAACGGGAGAGCATGGTGAGCTGTATGTATGTCTCTCTGAATGAATATGGTAGTATCCTTAACAGATTTGGGGTGATTAAGAATATCTAAAATATAGCCATCAAATTACAACAGAGTATTTGTTTTTGGAGTACTTTATTTGCAGTATTGTCAGAGTAACTAGTTGTTGTATAAATGAAAATGTAAGCCCTTTAGTCTATATAGGTCTATATGATGCTCATTCCATGGACCAACTGATGAAGGATTTGGTGAGACAGTGAGGGGTGTCTACATTCTGATGAGGCAGAGACATCATGTGGTGGATTTTTGGCTGTGATCTGATAGGCCAGACAGCCAAAGCCTTCTTTCTTTAGAGACACAAGGATGGAAACCTATCACCATGACGACACATGATAATATAAAGGAAAAGGGAAGACGGGTGAGTGGACGTCTCTTGAATGAGCTGTAAGGACACTAACAGCTTGGTATCATATCACATACATTTTGGATAAGACGAATCTGAAAAAAAGCATCCAAGTAATTCAGTTGACATTTCCATTGATTTGTGTTGACATAATCAGCCTTAATCCCCTCTGTTGATGCAGGTTATGTCTGGGAGTGAAATAATCTGCCCCAAGTTTAAAAAAAAAATACTATCAGCAATCAGAATACAAAACATGGATGATAAGATAATCACATATAGGAAGTTCAAGGATGTGACATCAAGTCCTCATTCCCTATTATTTTAATCATGAAAGACAGAGAAAGTGAGCAAGAAAGTTAAATTGAATGGGTGAAACACCTCTCCATCCAAACTAGGTAATAGCAGACCACCCACTGGTGCTTGAAGCACCCCACCACCATCTGCTCCCATACTAAGAGTTCAGCAGCCAGGGCACCCACTCCTTCCAACAGCACGTCACACCTAGCAGGAGGCTGTTCAGACCCTCATCAAGGATTATAACACAAGCACCACATCACAGGACCTCTGGCTGAGACACACTGACTCAATGGAAGTGATCCCAGAACACGTTCATCATGTTTAGGACCAGACCTGGGTTCAAATAGTATTGGTTCTCTTTCAGATACGTAAGCTGCGCTTGATTGAACTTGCCTGGCACAAAGACACACACAGGCTAGCAAACACTACAAACACGTACACTGTGGTGCTGTTGTATGGTGATAATGCACATTTTGTGTTGTAGATTAGTAATGTAATGTTATTTGATGTACTGTTTTATTTGTAATGTTTTGTTTTGTGTGATGTGCCTTAATGTGTTTGGACCCCAGGAAGAGTAGCTGCTGCCTTGGCAGCAGCTAATGGGGATCCCTAATAAAATACAAATGGAACCAAAGTCCCAAAAGTGCAAACCTCCCTCACCTGGCACTCAAGCGGATGACCTCAGTCAAACAACTAAGTGTAAAGTACTATTGGAAGCCAGGACTGGTTCCGGGGGTAAGTGGTTTTAGTTTGAGTTTAACTAGCCACAAGACTCGATCAACTTACAAAACATCTACATTACGTGTTGGGGCTGTCTCTATTCACAGGGTTGTGGTGCCTTACTATGGTTTGTCACATGATTGGGCCACCACTCCCTGACGTCAGACTCAATAACACTAATGACAAGATCGAGTCAGCGCTGTGAGTACAGAGGGGAAGAAAATAAATGGAAGAAACATAACATTATTACAACTACTGTTCGCTGAAGGAGGGAAACGAGGAGCGACTTCGATTGAAGAACTAGAATTACTTCTGACAAGGTCAATGAAATCCGTGCCTCAGTGGAAGCCCCGCCTTCCACAGGTGATAACCCTTCACGAGCCAGTACCAGGCGGCGCGGGCCAAGCAGGTGTTGTACCTCTTTTCCCTCCTACAGGGAACAGTAGTTATAGACAGAACGTTAAGTTCCCTTTCAGGGAGACCACCCAGACCTCCACCCCGCAAGATGCGGTAGTCTGGGTATTGCGCACACTGCACGCTGCCTAAGTGATGAAACCTCACAAAAGTGTGCGCTGCCCAACTCACCACAGCATAAATATCCTCTACAGTCAACCTTTTAAATAACGCCCAAGACCAACACCAGACCACTGGTGAAGTGGGCGCGTACACCGCTAGGTAACCCTTGCTCTTTGCTGCTTTATATCAGTGAGCCTCCACAATTCAGTGGGAGAGATGCATATTAGAAAGCACCCTGCCACAAGCTGGATTAGCAAACAGACAAAAAGCCTGTCACATAACCGGATATCCCGGGTCTGCTCAACGTAGGTGTGTAAAGCTCGTACTGGACACAGGACATGTAACTGCCATTGCTTCTCAGAAGCAAATGAGGCAAAAAGGGAAATACTGTAGCTCAATGCTAGAGACCTGTAGGGCATAGCCGTGACCTTTGGGGGCGAAGGCCAAATTAGGACGCAACGTCACCTTAGAATCGCAATGGATAACGCTTGGAGATCCCCAACGCGTTTAGTTGAGGCCAAAGCCATGACAAATCAGAGGAAGATTTTCAAAAAGTAAGTGAATAATTAATCGTTATTTGTGAATGTATGAAACCTGTGCCGGTGGAAAAATATTTTGATGTGGGGCGCCGTCCTCAAACAATCGCATGGCATGTTTTCGCTGTAATAGCTAATGTAAATCGGACAGTACAGTTAGATTAACAAGAATGTAAGCTTTCAACCCATATAAGACACTTATATGTACCTAAATGTTTAATGTCCATAATATGTGTGATTATTTACTTGAATTGCGCACCCTCCAGTTTCACCGGAAGTTGTCCGGGACGCCTAGCCCAAAAGGTTAAAATCCCCAGCTACATTAAATGCAGCCTCTGGATATATGGTTTCCAGTTTGCATAAAGTCTAGTGATGTTCCTTGATGGACATCTTGGTATCCTCTTGCGGGGGGATATACACGGCTGTGACGATAACCGAGGAGAGTTCTCTTGGGAGATAATAATACAGTCTGCATTTGTCAGGTGAACAAAAGAACTATAGTCAGTCTGCATTTGTCAGGTGAACAAAAGAACTATAGTCCTTGTATGTTACAATTACACCATGAGTTGTTAATCATGACACATACACCCCCGCCCTTCTTCCAGAGAGATGTTCCTGTCGGCCCGATGCACTGAAAATCCCGTTGGCTCTACGGACTCCGACAGCATGTCCCCAGCTAGCCATGTCTCCGTGAAACAGAGTATGTTACAATCTCAGATATCTCTTTCAAAAGCAACTCTTGCCCTCGTCAGTATAGAGACAAAGTGGAGTCACAATTCAATGGCCCAAACAAAAGACATGTGTGGCTGGGTCTACAGACAATCACGGGTTACAAAAAGAAACCAGACAGCTCCCAGACAATTTAAACAACTTCTTTGCACGGTTTGAGGACAATATAGTGCCACCGACACGATCCACTACCAAAGACTGTGGGCTCTCCTTCTCTGTGGCCGACGTGAGTAAAACATTTAAACGTGTTAACCCTCGCAAGGTTGCTGGCCCAGACGGCATCTCTAGCCGCATCCTCAGAACATGCGCAGACCAGCTGGCTGGTGTGTTTACGGACATATTCAATCAATCTAATATGCTGTCCCCACATGCTTCAAGATGGCCACCATTGTTCCTGTTTCCAAGAAAGCTAAGGTAACTGAACTCGATGACTATCGGCCCGTAGCAAGTCTTAGTTTTAGGACAAGACCGCCACTGAGAAAAGGGGGGAGACTGAGGTACTAATGCTAATTGTTAATTGTCTTGCAAAGGTGAAGAGCACATCTCCCAGTACTAATTGCTGAGAAACCACTCCCCCTCCAATACAGCCACTGATTACGAAGACAACATATTGCCCTGCCCCTTAATCCTGGTTGATGTGTTAACAATCATCTTCATGTTATGAGCAGTCAGCAATTCACACAGAAAGTAGGCTACTGGGAAGACAGGCAGGACTTAAAGTAGATGGCCCTAGTTGACGCAAAGCCAGATAGTCTCATGTTCCTAAAACGTTTGTTTTTAGTAGCGGAATTGTTCCTGCTCACATTGAGGTGAAGAGCGGAAGAATTGGCCTTGTCCGGCGTGATTCTAGCTCTTCAATCGAAGTCCCCATAGTTGTGTTGTATCAAGAGTACAGAGTGTAAGGGAACACACACTTTCTTTACTTCATTATATTTCAGGAGAACACATAAAATAAAGGGTCCTCAATTGATTAATAAAATCATTTAGCTGGGTATAGTACAGTGAAGCAAACTACACTACAGTCCTTACACAATTACCATATAACTGCCATAAATCTTCCTCCAGGGCTTGTTTTTTCCTCATTTAATTAAGATTTTCCTGAGTGTTGTTGGTCCCCCGTCTCCAGCGGCTTCTATGACTGTGTGAATGTTCCCTTTCTGTATACCAAAGGATGCTGACAAGAACTCGCATTCGGATCATGAGCAGTCTGCTGATAAAATCTTCATGCTTCTGTTTTTCAACGCTGACTGGAAGCCTGGCAAAGCACATGCTAATGAGAGATGTTCTGCCACAATGATTTCCTCGCTAAACTTCCAAGCTCCTCATGATAATCTGTCCTGAACCAGATAAGCTAAACAAGGCAGGCAGTGAAGGAAAGGGAAAGGGACAGGCTCATCTCTGTACAAACCTTTTCAAATCAAATGTTGTTTTCTCTTTCAAGAAAGACAGGCATATACAGTCAAATCCTAAATTATTGGCACCCTTGATAAAGATGAGCTAAAAAGACTGCAAAAAATAAATAATAAAAAAACTGAGCAATATTTTATCCTGAAAAATTTGGGAAATTGTATTATTTTATACTAGTACAATTGCTCAGAGAAAGAGATTTTACAATATTTTGTAATTTTGTAATATATACAGTACCAGTCAAAAGTTTGTACAGACCTACAGTACTCATTTTTCTTTATTTGTACTATTTTCTACATTGTAGAATAATAGTGAAGACATCAAAACTGAAATAACACATATGGAATCATGTAGTAACCAAACAAGTGTTAAACAAATCAAAATATATTTTATATTTGAGATTCTTCAAAGTAGCCACCCTTTACCTTGATGACAGCTTTGCACACTCTTGACATTCTCTCAACCAGCTTCATCAGGTAGTCACCTGGAACGCATTTCAATAAACAGGTGTGTCCGTTTTTTCCTTCTTGTGGAATTTCTTTGCTTCTTAATATGGACCAAGTCCATATTATGGCAAGAACAGCTCAAATAAGCAAAGAGAATAATGTCCATCATTACTTTAAGACATGAAGGTCAGTCACTCAAGAAGTTTCTTGAAGTGCAGTCGCAAAAACCATCAAGCGCTATGATGAAACTGGCACTCATGACGACCGCCACAGGAAAGGAAGACCCAGAGTTACCTCTGCTGCATAAGATAAGTTCCTTAGAGTTACCAGCCACAGAAATCAGGCTTTCATGGTCGAATTGCTGCAAAGAAACCACTACTAAAGGACACCAATCAGAAGAAGAGATTTGCTTAGACCAAGAAACACAAGCAATGGACAATAGACCGGTGGAAATCTGTCCTTTGGTCTGATGAGTCCAAATGAGAGATATTTGGTTCCAACCTCTGTGTCGACAGAGTAGGTGAACGGATGATCTCTGCATGTGTGGTTCCCACCGTGAAGCATGGAGGAGGAGGTGTGATGGTGTGGGGGTGCTTTGCTGGTGACACTGTCAGTGATTTATTTAGAATTCAAGGCACACTTAACCAGCATGGCTACCACAGCATTCTGCAGCAATACGCCATCCCATCTGTTTTGCACTTAGAGGGACTATCATTTGTTTTTCAATAGTAAAATGACCAAACACACCTCCAGGCTGTGTAAGGGCTATTTGACCAAGAAGGAGAGTGATAGAGTGCTGCATCAGATGACCTGGCCTCCACAATCACCCGACCTCAACTCAATTGAGATGGTTTGGGACGAGTTGGATCGTAAACTGAAGGAAAAGCAGCCAACAATTGCTCAGCATATGTGGGAACTTCTTCAAGACTGTTGGAAAACATTCCAGGTGAAGCTGGTTGCGAGAATGCAAATAGTTTTGATGTCTACAGTATTATTCTACAATGTAGAACATAGTAAAAATAAAGAAAAACTCTTGAATGAGTAGGTGTGTCCAAACTTTTGACTGGCATTGTATATATTTTTTTTATTATAAGGGTCAAAATTATTGGCACCTCTGTTTTCAATACTCCGGCATCCTCCCCTTGCGAGGATAACAGATGGTGGATCTTTGATGTTATGGGGCTATTTTGCTTCCACTGGTCCTGGGGCTTCTATACCCAGTCCTCAAGCACAGACAAAGGATATCAAGGACCAGGAAAGATTCTGTATGGAGGAATGGTCTAAAATCCCTCCCAATGTATTCTCCAATCTCATTAAACCTTTTAGAAAAAGGCTCAGTGCTGTTATCCTCGTAAGGGCAGGGTACCGGATTATTGAAAACGGGTAACCTATATTTCTGACAACATTGTTTATTACTTGAGCAATTAAATTAGTATAAATAATTTAACTGTTTCTTTCAGCATACAATATAGGTCAGTATTTGTATTTATTTTATACAGTCTTTTTTGCACATCTTTAAGGGTGCCAATAATTTTGGTTGTGACTGTATCTTCTTCCCACAGAGTGCCTGTCTACTTTCTTTCCATTCATCCATCAGTAAATGCATAGTTATATAGGCAGTTACAGTATACACTGAGTTTACCAAACATTAAGGATACCTAATGTTGAGTTGCACCCCCAGTGTAGGGTTGAGGCAGTGGGCTTTAAATGGAAGATCACAGGGGTTGTGTGTGTATATATATATACAGGAACCAAAGTGCATCCTCCATGCTTTAACCAGCTGTCTTACTGACCTTTCACCCCAAAGCACAAATCAATGGACCTTTCCAACTATGTAAGACACATGGTAGGGAGGTGAATATTTAAACAATTTGAATTCATAAAAAGGTAGAGGTAGCAAAGTAGAGCGAGGACAACATATTTGAAATGGTGTTCAGATAAAGTCCAATCTATGGTATATTCTAACAGCAGTGTGCCTGGCAGATGTCAACGCTCCATGACCATTTCAAGTAATAATTGACCTTCAGCTATCATAACAGAACCTATGTGCATGGCACCTCTGAGTAATAGGGCTTTTAATGCTAATGGTACTGATCTGGGTGGATATTATGCAAGACAGGATAAATGTCTATGAGTCAAATTCAATAAACCCTGCAGTACAATTACTGTATTCTAAGCATGCTGTTATCCTTATTGAAATGGTAATCATTTGTCAGCTTAAAAATGTAAAGGTTTTTACAGTACTGCATGATCCAATGAACTGTAGATTGTATCAGAATGTCAGATAAGTCAGAGCAATCCATCTATATAATCCTTATCTTAGATCTTGAGTCTGCTGGATCCTACCATTATGGGACATTTTGAACAGGGGATAGAAATGTGTATGCCATGTCTTGTGTTGCTATTCCCTGTTATGCACTGCAGTATGGGTTGAAGAGGATACATGAGATTGGAAACAAACTCTCCCTGGCTACTAAGTTGTGTGATGAAAATGTATGAAGCCTGAGGTCATTTTGGAAATTGCAGATCAGAGGTGTTGAATAGGCTCTGTAGGAGGAGTGTAAACATGAGGATGGATGGATGGAGGGATGGGTGGATCACCTCCCGCTTTCTCCCCCCTTCATTTTAACCGGCTATAAATATAGACAGCTTCTCATCCCACTGCCTTTCATCTTGTATTAAGGAACTGACACATATTCTTCAATGAAAGTCTGATCTGTTTCATCAAGAAAGCGCTTCGATGACGTCCATGTAATTCAAATGAGCATCGTGATCCCAGTAACAGCTCGTTTGTAAGACATCAGAAGTGCCCTGAACAGGGCTGGATGTGTCATCAATTACTTCTGGTTAGGTCTGGGTTGCAGACACTGACACTCTGAGAACTACTTCTAAATATGATTTGATTTTGACTGGAAAAAGAACTGAGACTTGGCATATCGTAGAGCTTTGTGCAGAAAAGTGAAAATGTATACACTAACATGAACATGTGTCGTGGAAGTTCATACTGAGAGAGAATTTGTCATTTCTTCAAACAATCATCTTTATTTAATATCGATTAATTATTGCAATAATGAAACTAGTCAACCCAACACTCTTGACTGTTGGGCCGAGCAGCCTGACAAAGAAAGAATACAAAGATATTTTATAGCAACGATACACCACCTTAGTCTATATTTGGTTAGAGCGTTGGACTAGTAACCAAAAGGTTGCACGATCGAATCCTCGAGCTGACAAGGTTAAAACTCTGTCGTTCTGCCCCTGAACAAGGCAGTTAACCCACTGTTCCTAGGCCGTCATTGAAAATAAGAATTTGTTCTTAACTGACTTGCCTAGTTAAATAAAAAAAAATATGACAAACAGCAGATGTGTGGAATGGGTCACAAAGTGAGACTTTATATATGAGAAAGGAGTATCCCCTAGCCAGATAGCATTTTCTATGAAGACTGTTCTTATGGTACAGAAACCAGAGTTTGGCCCCTAAGACAAGGTTCCTCTTATCATTATCCATACCCGAGCCATCTCTCCCTGGTACCTTACATTACACAAACACCAACTCATTCTATGAAATGCATGCTGTATGTTTAATCACCAACCCATTAAATCAATTGTCAGCTCTAGATACCTCTATCTTGAGTAAAACCCATGTCCTTGACCACACACCTAGACTAGCTGCAGGGAGCTGGAGTATGCACCCTGATAAAAACCACAGCATTAGTAGAACATAAATGTCTTACTATTTGTTAAGTATATATCATGAACTATTAATATCAAACAAACAAAGCAGGTAAACATGTTCATTTTCCTCTCACATGTGGAAGAAATAGTGAACATCGCAGCAAGAATGAGCTGAGGCAAGGTGTCATCAATGAACATAAGTATTACTGCTGATGATATCAAAGTCTATACTGTATGTGAGGTTTGCGAGGTTCTTTGCATGGCTGCATGTGTTAGAGAGATTATGTGATATGGAAGTTAACATGTACCGTCATACATAAATTATCAATTAACTGACTCATCTGAAATGTTGATGGATATTGTTATCTGTAGGATTTTGTCTGTCAACAACAAAGACTAACAGATTCAGAACAACACACAATTCTCCAGTCAAAGATCATTTTACTGGTGAGAAGGGTGATTATGTTCAGCTGTTAATCATACACAGAGAGATACATAGCCATGACAATGAACCAAAGTCATGGTTTGCTTTTCCATTTTGTCTTCAGCTCTTCCCTGAGCCTAGTGTCTGTCCAGTGATTGTAGTGACATCACAGGCGTGGTTGTGTAATGGTTGTTTCATGCTTGGTCATCTGCGCTGGTTATCTCCCCAGTGAGAGAGAGAGATGATCAGAGTGCTGGCTCTCTCTAATGATGCTGCTCTTGGCTGACTCACCTCCCAGGCTGACAGACAGAGCTTGATTAGTTTCAAGTTCAAGTTTTGTTTTATTACACTTATATAGCAATCAATACAAAGTAAAATCTATGAACATACAAAATATGAATGGATAAGAGTAACAAAATAAAAGAGTATAAACATTTACATCAATAATGTCTTGCGGTCTTAAAGCGACTCATTAATCAATAATCAATGAGCAGAAATATGAGATTGGTGACCTAATGTAACGTTCAGTTCTAGACTTGGTATAGTCAGTTATGTTTACAAGTTATTGTATCACTCCAACATATTGGTATCACTCCGCGGCGGAGGGATACATCCGAGGTGAGGATTTACAGATTCACTGTGTACACCTGTGTCATGGCTGGGGTCCTCCCCTATATATAGACCCCATGGCCGTGACACACGTTCTCTTTAATTTTCTCGGCGGACGTCTGTATGGTTTGAGGTGAAAACTTTCTGAAGATCGCTTCGTAAGTCACTGGTAAGTGTAATATCTTGCATGGAAGTATACTCACTGGCTGTTTGCAGCCTCGAGCAGCTGGCCACATGGCCAGCCTCTCCTCTTGAGTGCTCCACTCGCTGCACGCGGATGATCTGTATCTTCCGCCCGTGGTTTGTCGTACTTGTGTTTCGTTAGCGTAACACTACGACTCCGTGCCCTCTTCAATGGTGGTTCAACTCCCACAGGCTGCGGGTGACGGCACAGTGCCTCAGGGCATTGTTGAGGTGGCGCTGTCACTCCTTTCTCTCAGGTGGGGTGGAGATGCTGATAATGTGCCGCCGGGAGCTTGTCAGCACAGACGCCTCGGGGGGATGTGACCAAGGGCAGGTCGGCCCTTGCCCTGCAGTCTTTCCTTCCACATCTGAAGGGAAGACATGTACTGGTGATAACGGACAACACCACAGTGGTGGCTTATATCAACCATCAGGGTGGACTGAGGTCCCACCACCTCCATCTTATGGCACGGGAGCTCCTTCTCTGGGCTCAGGGACGTCTAGCGTCTCTACATGTACCTGGCATCCTGAATATGGAAGCGCATATGCTCTCTTGGGAGGGCCCTCCACCTTGGGGCTGGAGCCTACATCCCCAGGCGGTGCAGCACCTGTGGGACAAGTTAGGGAGGGCGCAGGTGGACCTGTTTGCCTCCCTGGACAATGCGCACTGCTCCCTGTGGTACTCCATGTCGGAGCCACCAGGGCCGCTGGGCTTGGATGCTCTGGCTCACCTTCCCTGAGACGCCGCACAATGCATATGACCAATGGTATACACAACACATGAGCTTGTTATACTGTACAACAACACACAATGACTGGCTTTCTCTGTCCAAATGAATCATACTTTAGAGCATGGATGTTTCTCTCTCGCTTTTTCTCTCCTTGTGCAAGACTCTAGAAACTTGTGGAAAGACTCACGGCAGTCAACTCTCCCAACGACGGAATGCTGCCAGTAGCCATCAACTAACTGACGATTGGCCAGGGCTGGAGCTTTACGCATTAACCCCTTTTCCCTTGATCCAGGCTGTTCTGGACAGGACCAGGATGGCAGAGCATTGTCTGCTTCTGGTGGCCCCATACTGGCCCAGACAACCCTGGTTCAGTCTTCTCCTGTCCCTGTTGTCTGGGACACCTTGGCAACTTCACCTGAGACCAGACCTGCTGTCTCAGGCCGGGTGAACTCTGTGGTATCCGAGGCCGCACCGCCTCAGTCTGTGGGCTTGGCCACTGAACGGCACCAATATCCAATCGCGGCATACCAGTATCGCTTGCGTTTGTTCTGCTCTTGGTGCACTGGTATTGAGGTTGTGCCCGAGTCATGTGGGGTGCAGTATGTCCTCCAATACCTGCAGTCTCGCTTGGATGATGGCTTTGCAGCCTCTACACTGAAAGGGTATTTGGCCGCCATTTCTGCCTGCCATGTGGGGTGGATGGACAGGCCAGCGGGGCGCCATCCCTTGGTCTCCAAGTATATGAAGGGGGTTCGTCGCCTGCGTCAAGCTAGAACCCGCTCAATGGCGAGCTGGGATCTGGATGTAGTCTTGGCAGCTTTGGCAAAGCCGCCTTTCGAACCGTTGGAGTCTGCCTCCCTGAAACACTTCTCTATGAAGGTGGTTTTCTTGGTAGCAATTACTTCCATGAAGAGGGTGGGTGAGCTCCATGCTCTTTTGGTAAGTTCTGAGTGCTACCGGATGGACCCCGGTGGGAGGAGTATATCTCTCCGCCCCAACCCTTCATTCCTCCCAAAGGTTCTGTCTGACAGGCATGTGAACATCACTTTTAACACTTTTAACTACCTGCCCTCCAGGACACCTGCAGCACCCGATGTCACAGGAAGGCCAAAAAGATCATAAAGGACAACAACCACCCGAGCCATTGCCTGTTCACCCCGGTAACATCCAGAAGACGAGGTGAGTACAGGTGCATCAAAGCTGGGACAGAGAGACTGAAAAACAGCTTCTATCTCAAGGCCATCACACTGTTAAACAGCCATCACTAACACAGAGGCTGCTGCCTACATACAGATTTGAAACCATGAGCCACTTTAATAAATGGATCACTAGTCACTTTAATAATGACACTTTAATAATGTTTACATATCTTACATTATTCATCTCATATGTATATACTGTATTTTATACCATCTATTGCATCTTGCCTATGCCACTCTGTCATTGCTCATCCATATATTTATATGTATATATTCTTGTGACATTCCTTTACTTAGATTTGTGTGTATTAGGTAGTTTTGCATTGCTACACTGTCGGAACTAGAAGCACAAGCATTTCGCTACACTCGCAATAATATCTGCTAACCATGTGTATGTGACCACTCAACTTTGATTTGATTTGACATTAGGGTTGAATATTTTCCTGTTTTTTTACAAATTTCCATCCCTAGGATAAATCACTTTCCTCCCCGGTGACTCGGTATTTCCTGCCAAAACCGGAAGTGTTATTCTAAAGAATATAAAGTATATAAATATGTTTGGATTTGAAAATTTAATCCTGATGCTACCTGAGCCTGATGAGCCATACATTAAATATATTTATGAGCTAAAGACATTTTATGAGACCAAGCCGAAAAAAGCCCAAATGATTGTGCCATTATCCAGCACATAGATAGCACATTACACATTACAGAAAAACATAAAATCCAGCAGAAGTAGTTTTGAAACAAGCTCCAGTAGGCTAATCTTTTTTTAGTGTGGACTGCATTACTGTACTGTATTGTATTATACTGTATTATACTGGAATTACGCCCCTCATTCAAACCATGAAGCTGGGAGAGAACATGCAATGCTGGTGCAGGACATGCGGCCTAATGTAGAAAGTTACAATTAAAGGCTAGCGAATTAGATTTAAATTTTTAAATATAATAGCACCTATTTAAAAATGTTATATTTAGCAGGCTGACGCATATATATATCTTTTATAATATTTCCACTAATGTTATGTGACGTGCGTATTACTCTTACTATCTCTATTGTTGTTTCATTCATTCCTCGCTTTCAACAGTTAAATGAAATCAGTTTTGTTGTCCTTGTCGCCATCATTGTAATGACATGCTTGAACAATATTGAACTACAATAAGATGCAGACAGCTGTATTTAACATTCAGCAAACAAGAGCTTGCACCCCTCATCGAATAGTCTATTAGTATAAGAAATGCTAAAAACAAATGTCCAGCAAACTATGCTAGTCTAGCTTTTCCTGGGACTCCAACAAATAAGAAGGATTTTTTTATGAGAGAGGCCAGCGGAGTGCAGGTGCATATTGCACAAGAGTAAGAGGCTATAAGTTAGAAGCTTATCCATAACCGCTCATTCAATAGCTAAATATAAGAGTATAATTAATTTGCAAAAAGCGGTAGAGTACAAGCTTAGAAAAAAGGGTTCCAAAAAGGTTCTTTAGCTGTCCCCATAGGAGAAGCCTTTTTGGTTCCAGGTAAAACCCTTTCTGGTTCCAGGTAGCACTCTTTTGGGTTCCATGTAGAAACCTCTGTGGAAAGGGATCTACCTGTAACCAAAAGGGTTATAACTGGAAGCAAAAGGGGTTCTTCAAAGGGTTCTCCTATCGGAACAGCCCCAAAAACCTTTTTAGTTCTAGGTAGCACCTTTTTAGTTCTAGTGTACATACTGTAGGGGACTTCCATCAGTCCCGGAAGGAAGAATCCTACTCAAAACACATCAGATACTACAGTGTTTCATTAAGTGAAATCGACACCTAAAATAAACAATAAACCCGTAACCCCTTTCCAGTAATATAATAATTTCAACCTGTTGCATTAATTTAGTAAAAATATAAACATGTTGTTTAACAAATCTAGAGCCTTTAAAAAGTTGGTGCTGTCTCATCAGCGTAATAGCCAAAACTAACTGTCGCTCACTCTTAGCTATGATGTGGGCGAGCCCCAAGGGTCAATACTGTTCAGCCTGTACATTAATGATCTGCCTTCTGTCTGTATTGGGTTCAAAATGTATGCAGATGATAAGGTAATATATGTGTGTGCAAAGAGCTAACAACAAGCTGCACAAGAACTCACTACTGTAATGGTCCAAGTTACAAAGTAGCTCAGTGACTCATGTTTGCATCTCAATGTAAAAAAACTGTCTGCATGTTCCTCACAAAGAGGGCAACTGATGCCGCTGAGCCAGATGTCTATGTGTCAGGGGAAAAGCTCCAGGTGGTATCCGATTGTAAGTACCTTGGCATCATACCTGATTCCAACACCTCTTTTAAAAAGCAGGTGAAAAAGGTCACTCAAATAACCAAATTCAACCTAGCTAATTACCAATACATACGTATTCGTTTGACTACATCGGTAGCAAAACTGTACTTCAAATCTATGATACTCATCTATGATACTCAACATACTGCTTGACTAGTTGGGCCCAAGCTTTCGGTACAACATTAAAACCCATTCAGTCTGTCTGCAAACAGGCTCTCAAAGTGCTTGATAGGAAGCCCATTAGCCATCATCATTGTTACATCCTCAGGAAGCATGAGAAAAATCTTGTGCAATACTTTCCATGTTGTCTGTAGCTGGTGAGGCGTGGAAACACTTTGTTGCTTTTATGTATTTTGTTTTGTTGCTTTTTGCGTGCTACGTGCTGCTTGTTCTATGTTGCTCTGCGTGTGCTCACTGCTCCTTGATTGTCTGTATTGTTATTGTAATTGTTTTTAATAACCTGCCCAGGGTCTGCTGTTGAAAATTAGCCAGCTGGCTAAAACCGGCACTTTTACTAAAACGTTGATTACTGTCCCCGTAAAACTAAAAATAAACTCAAACTGCAATCCACTTTAATGACCGGGCATTGTTCCACATAATGAAAACAGATTATAATCTTAGAATACATCAACTTCCTGCTCAAATTCACTGGTGTTACCTAAACAATAAAACCCAGCAACAGTAATAAGAAATTATCAAAGAACATTTCCGATTAAACTATTCAGACCTCTACTGCAGATGTCCCATTGAATCCCTTACAGCCCGATATAGCCCAGCGAGCATGACTAACTATTCTATTCTTACCAGTAAGAAAAAAATATACCCCATTCTCAAACAACGTTCAACTTTCTCTTCTCTTTCGGCTTCACACTTATGAAAGGTCCAAGACTTTAAAAGTAACATGTAATGCGTCAAATTTATCAAATACATCAGTCAATCCATAAGAAGAAAGGAAAACATTTCGGTGGGCACAGCTCTATCGCATTTACCCACTCGCTATTATTAGAATTAATCAGATTTAGGTAACTGTCTCTTCTTCAATTCAGTTATTTAAAACCAAGGTAAAGACAGTTTTAAGTTGGATATTCGACTGATATTTGCATTTTCAAACCTCAATAGCTTTCAAACCACTTGAGCCACAGACTCCAAATAAGTGTTATGATTTTGGAAAAATTGCGCACAACATTGCACAGGTCTTATTTTCACGATTTTGACATTAATTTGCTTTCCAAAGCTAATAAACATGTGGCAATTGTCTCTTCTTCGATTCAGTTATTTAAAACCGAGGTAAAGACAGTTTTAAGTTGGATATTTGTGGTAGTAAAAACATGACTAAGACATATTAATTCATGCACTATGTGATAGCAGACAACATGATTGACATAACTTAGATTGCATTTCTAATATTGGCTGAGGCTTAAGTGCTAAAACAAGTATGCACGATAACTTGGACAGTTGTCAAGAGACAGAGGACACCAAGCGTATCTCTCAGAATGCCACTTAGTCTATTTTGCCACTTGTGAGCAGAACATAGGTCAAAGGTTGTCTCGGCAAGTGACAAGGCTGCAAAGCTGAGACCCATAAATACATATGTTAAGAGTCAGACATAGATTAAAGTTACAGGGTCTGTAAAATTAGACAGGTGAACCAGAAGCAAAAGGACTTATAAGGAATAGGAACATATAGGATCGCTTGCAGAGCTACTAACAGAGCCCAAACAGATGTCAGGTGTGAGCGACAGCAAGCAAATGCTGAGACAAAGAGAATGTGGTGAGGAGAGGTAAAGACAAGCTATTTTCATATACAGAGAACAATGCATTGAAACCATAAGATACATCAAGTAGAGATATAATACTAATTTAATCCATTAACCTCTCAGGGATCACTGGGGCGCTAGCGCCCCACTCCCGACACTACCAGGTGAAATGTGAGGCGCCAAATTCAAAATCCAAAAGTTGAATTATTAAACATCCACCAATATACAAGTGTTCCATACTCATCAAAAGCTCTGTTTCTTGGCAATATCACAGCGTTGTCAGATTTCAAAAAGGCTTTACGGCGAAAGCACTACATTTGATTGTTTGAGGGCAGCACCTCACATACTTTCTCATAGCCATGAATTCATTAGCCAGCGTGGCACACACATAACACATTTCACAGCAAAAACAAATCAATTACCTGTTGAAGAACTTCTNTATTTACTATAATAAATCAACCGGAATATAAACTGAGCTCTACAGACGGAGGAAAACACAGTGCGCGCTTCGCAAGAGCGCGCGCCCACTACTATAGACTTCCAAGGAGGCACTTCCTTATTCCCTCTTCTTCTCTGCTCTAAAGCATCTGAACAGAATCAAAACACTTTCTCGAGACTGTGGACATCCAGAGGAAGCGATAGGTACTGCATTCATATGCCCTTATATGGGCATTTTCATGAGGGAGGGGTTCCAAATGAGGCACTCTGTGAAAACCACTTTCTCCAGGACAGAAATTCCTCGGGGTTTTGCCTGCCATATCCGTTCTGTTAACAGTTTTACAAAATTCAGAGTGTTTCCTATCCAATGGTACCAAATATGTGCATATCCTATTTTCTGGGCCTGAATGGGAGGCATTTTACTTTGGGCACGCCAGGCTCTCCAAAACGGTCAAGTTGTGCAGTGATCCCTGAGAGGTTAAGGTCTAAAAGATGACAGCAGAATGGCCAACACAAGTAATATATGTACACAATAAATGTATTATTGTTATAACATTGAAGGGCCTGCCACCATATAATCTAAACTTGGAACAGATAGGGGCGTTACTGGGCGTGAACAAGCAAGACTTCAGATCAAAAGATGATAGGTGGCATGAGAGAAAGAAGGAGTGACTGCATTTACATATGGGCTGTACCCAATAGTTGTGTGATCAATAGAATAAGCTGTTTCCTGGGTCAGCTCGGCTTTAATTAAAGTCTTATTGAATTCACAAGTTTTTTGTATGAGTGTCATATTTTTTTAAGATTGGTTGTCCATGACATAATTGGCGAGGTTGCCAGGAGTAGTAGGGACCATGGAACGGCGGCACCTTGGGGCTGACGATGGGTCTTCTGAGCAATCTCACAGACGGGTGGCCACCCCAACTGTCTAAGGTAAGCTAGTTCTTACAAATAGTTGGAGTCTGTGTGATTTGCTAAGGGGGATCTGTCTCAGCGAAAAGGACACCCCGTAGGTCTCTCTAAAATTCCTAAAAGAACCTAACAATTCTGAAGGCTTTTGAATTCAATAAACTGCATGCATGCATAAAGCTTTGGGGGGTTATTTAATATAAATTTATTTGTGAGATGGGGTATGCAGAGGGCTGCATGAGATAAGTATTTAGGGCACTTTGCGATACTGCCCTCAGGAGGAGGGGTCTGCTTGGGTAAAGTGTACAGCTATGATGGGAATTTGGCTGAAGTATAGATTTGGCAAGATCCCATCATACCTTAAAATCCTGTGATACCGTTTTTTATACTTTAGATAAAAAAGACTGCTTGGACAGGTTGCTTATTTTGCAGAGGGCTGCAAAAATAGGTATTTAGGGCACTTTGCGATACCGCCCTCAGGAGGAGGGGTCTGCTTGGGTAAAGTGTACAGATATGATGAGACTTTGACTTGGTTTGTCAGGCTCTCATCATATCACATAAACCCTATTTTTGTGTCGATAATGAAATAGGTCGTTTTTAGGTAAAAAAGTAAATGTGTGTGAATGAAACGCATGTATAAATGTCAAAAGCCTGAATAGGTGTATGTTATCCTGTGTAAAGGAAGTATAGAGGTTCAGGAAAGCATATTGTATTGTCTATTACAAGTAAAGAGACGCTGACTAAGTGTAGTCAGGCGGGCGGGGTGCGAGAAAATGTAACCAGAATAAGTTAGATAAGAACATTGTGTAAGGATAGAAGGTTGTCACAATAGTATGTTAGATAATTATCCTTACAGACATAGGAATATTGACAAGTGTTGGGGTGGAGGTTTGGAAAAAGTAATTGTAAAACCATGGAGTTGCTAAAAGAAGTGCATGTAGATTCTACCAATTCGTCTCGAATATGAAAGAGTAAACTAGATATGGTAAGGCAAAGTTACCCTATCAACAGGATAATTCAAATTAAATAAAGAATTCAGGGAGGTAATTATGAATTGGAACAAACACATAGAACCAGAATAAGAAGCTCAGTAAGTGTATTGAATTTTACCGCATCTATTAGCGTTATTACGTTCATAGGATTATTCTGAGAATGGATAGTGTAAAATGGGATACCTAGTAATGTCGTTCAGGTTATTTTGGTTGGAGTTTGAAAGCACTAGATTGGATATACCAGAGTGCAGATAACTGAGAAGTTGACGAATGCTTTTTGGTTTGAATATTGTTGGTGTAAGTAAATTTAAGAGAAATAACATAATTTGAAGTATTGCAAGCAGCATAGTTAGACACCAGCGTGTTTAAATAGCAAGTAAGGAGCCTAACTAGCTTTGCGAGGTGAGTAGATTGAAGATATATTTTCTTGTATCTGGAAATAACGTTAGCTAAATGAGTTAGCCATGATTAGCTTAGGTATTTGACTGCCATGTGGAAAAATAGTAGGAATATGATTTAGAAGGTTTGGGTTAACTCTGTTCATTGGTGGATTTTGAGGTTGAATTGTCCTTGTCAGAAATGGGGACAGTGGATATTAGGTAAACATTAACGTCTAAGTGGTGTTTTGCGGAGTTTAGCGTTGTATCTCGCCACGTTCAGCCCATCGCTAAAAGTGTAGATTTGAGGTTCACTGTTGATAAAATATTATGCTATGTGGTAGAGCAGAAACACGAGGGGTTATTGTTTATTGTTTTATTATTTTAGGTGTTAACTTCACTTAATGAAACATTGTATTATCTGATGCGTTTTGAGTGGGATTCTTTCTTCTGGGACTGATGGAAGTCACCTAAAGTATGTAAGTATAAGGAGACATAGGAGAACACGTCTCAAACAACATTTTATTAAAATGCCTGGGATTAAATATCACTGATCCCTTACGTTGAGAAATTTACTACATTTGCGAAAGTAAATTGATACATATTTGTTGGACATTGGTCTAGTTACAATGCCAGGATAATAGTATCTAAGGGTAGCGCATGCTAAATTAAGTACATATAAACGTTGAGGTAGATTAACACTAATGATTAATGATTTGAGGGAGTACTGTGGACTTATCATTATTATCGTGTTTGGTTTGTAGTTAAAACATTTGGGTCACTGAATCAGTGTAGTATAATGAATGCTAACGAAGTGTTTTGTGTTTTTCTAAGAACATGGGGATTTCATTGTCGCTCTTTGAAATGTTTGCTGGGGCTATAATCTTTGGGAGAGTGAGTTAGATTGAGGCTGTAAACTACCAAATGAAATAAAGTCTGGCAATTGTTTGTTTGTTTTTACCTTAAGGGTTACAAATACCCGCACATAACACATTTGTTATGACTATTTGTTGGTGTTTAAAATATTTTGTTTGATTTGTGTGTTCTTTTCCTTTGGATTTAGTGAGTTTTCATTTTGTCTGAGTGCCAACGTATCTTAAAGGGGCACGCACACATATGGCAAGTTTTTAATTTTAATTAAAAACGTGAATTCTTTAGATAAAGGAATGTACTGGAAACCTGGGATACAACATGTATGAAATGTTTGACTATTTTTCATTAATTTGTCTAATATAGTAAGAAACACTTTTTTGAAGGGTTTGTATGACTTCTGACCTCTGTCATGACTTTCCATTGTGGTTTGATCACCCTCATTGGAAAGCCATTTGGATAATGAATTTAAGGTCATTTGTCATACTGATTTCAGGGTTATTTGTAATATTGATTATTATGATGGAGTTTCTAGTCCTTAGCCATATTTGTGATTTGGACCAATGTGAAGAAGGAGAGGGCGTTGCCTTTGACTGAGGGTAGGCTGCCTTAAGTTTATTTTCCTATGGCCATATGGGTAAAATATTTTTCTTTGTGGAGTTCCTAAGGGTAGTGATTTTAATTTGATTTTGTTATTTGAAATGTTGTTGTATTTTTTGACCAGTTTTATTACTTGTTATCAGTTATCAGTTATTAATGTTATTACTTTTACACATTTCTCTCATGGAAAGTTATGTGTTAAAAATGGGAGAGGGTACAGTCCTTTGAGGTTTTGGATTGAAGTTTACACACCTTGAGGGATGTGTAGGAGTGTATGGAGTTGTATGTGAAGGAGTGCATTGTTGTGTTGTTTGTTCTATTTCTGATGGGTTACAGGTCTAACTTCCTGATCCTGTGGCTCTGCGATGAAGTTGACAGTGTGATGGGGAGTGTTAGTAGCCAATTTGAATGAATAGTTTCAATAGAACGTGTTGTTATTCTCTCTATTCTGACATATGTTTAAACATTTGAATTAAGAATAATTGGTAAAAGTAATAATTTATCAGATAGTTAATGAACTGAACTAAACTGTTGTTCTGATCTGTTCTCTCGGGGTTATCATGAAAAGTGACATCAGACAGTATCTTAATGCATGGAAAAGATAATTGGACCGAACAGTGTATGTACCTCAAAACCCCCTCTAACTGGCTGAAGAAGACGAAAAGGATGCCAGAAGAATCAGTGCCTGAAAGAGGGGGTTGGTTAACTGTGCCCAAAATTGTTTTAGACTTTTGGGGTATCAGGTTGATTGTAGAGGTCTATACACTACATAAAATTATAATAATTTAGATTAAGAATGCATTGAGATACTGATCTGTATTATAATCGTGATAAAAAAAAGTTATGAAATATGAAATAATTATACTGGATGTTAATATAAATGTACATTCTGCTAATGTTGATGTGTGTTAAATTGAGTTTTTTACTTTGGGCGATAGGACCAATTTGAATCACTGAGCAATGTCATTTTACATTTTGGTTGGATAATTAATTGGGTTTTTAATTATGATTTGGAAACTGAATGATTTTAAAACTGAAGGATTGATTTGAGTTTAGTAATTAATGTATTAGGGGTTGATAGTTTCTGATTGTTGTTGCTTGGTTTAAATGTTTTGCTAACACCAGTGAATTTGAGCAGGAAGTTAATGTATTAATGGTATGTGCAAGAAGCAAGAAGGCCAAAAAGGGAACAAGGGCTAATAAACTATAAATAAGTATAGTCTAAGAATGCATAGGGATAACTTGCTTTTCTTTCTAGGGCTCTCATGACAGACAAACAGGGGCAAAGGGGCTGTAATGAGAATAGCTATTACTTGTACTGAAAGTAAAATGTTTATAAGTGTAATAGGGATGTCTGGGTTATAGAATACAAGTAATTGCATATAAGGTTTATAGTCCGTGTTTTGAAATAACACCCAATAATGGTAATGATTGAGATGGCATGAAGACCAGCATAATATGGGCATAGAACGTAACAGTTGGACGTTTTTCCCCAGCTTTAGTTACTTTAAAAAGTAATGGGAAGATTTTAAACCAGTATTAGTTTTTTCTCTTAAGTCCATGTGATTCAAGGTTTTATGGAACATGAGTGAACATTGTTCCAGAGGAGGGATTGATGAATATTGACTAAATTGATTCGAGAATGTTTTAGTATGTATTCAACTATGGTAGGACTCATAAATGAAGGTTATGATAATAGAGGGGTGTTGTTTCTAGATACTATGTATATGGTTACAGGAGACAGCTTACAGGAAAGGAAGAAAAGCTGTCTGTGTAAAATATAGGGACAATTGTAAGGAAATTGAACATTACACATATCTAAATTATGGTGAGAGGAAAAGTGATGGTGGTGGGAATTTGAACACTATGGTGCAAGTTTAAGAAACTTAAGAGTTTGGTTAGGTTGGATATTCTTCCAACTCAGTGGTATGTTTCTTTAATATTTTTACTGGTGGAAGACAGTTAACTGATTACGTGCAGTAATACTTCTTATGACTGTTGCGGTAGGGACCGCAGTTGGGCAATCATTATGTGTAAATGTAGCAGGAGAAGGGGTAGTTGAAATAAAATGTATACATGGGGATGTTAATTAAATATTATGAATTAGTGATCTTGACATAAGAAGAGAGTCTGTTGTTAGGAAATGACCCATGTTGGAGTGTGTATATCCTCAGGTGTAAGCAGCACATAAGGAGCCAGAGATTACCAAGGGCATGGACTGAATTCCGGAGATTGAGTGAACATCCAGATACACCAAGAGGGGGTGTTGGGATAGATTTGGTCCGGTCCACACATACGGTACTCCTTACAACACCTGCAGTGGTAAAGATTGACATGTCTCTCTTTGGTGGGTGCATCATTCTCACAAGAAGTAAGGTACACCATGTAAGGGATGAGCTTGAAAACACCATAACAGAAGAAGAGGAGCTAAAGAAAGAGATTAGATTTCACTGTGGATATACATGCAGATGGGTTAAGTTTAGGAGTTAATTGCTTTATAGGTTAATGCATCATATGAAAAAGGATGTTAGGGTAATTGTACTCTAAATAACATGTTGAAGGCATTGATATGAAAGCATATACAGTTTTGATTTACTTAAAGTGGATGTAATGTTGATTAGGGATATGCATAGCAGGTGACATGCCTATTAGTTGAAATGGAGGAGATGGAGAACTAAGTAAAAATGACATGACTTGGGAACACCTCTCAGAACGGGGAAGACTGGATGAAAGCATGAGATAGCTTTATAGGGATTTTATTTTTGCAGAGTCTAGCAGGAGAGCATCCTTAAGGCGTAGAGACAGGTGAAGAGAGAGTGGGAATTGTCATGGTCTTAGATTTAGGTTTTTGGGTATATATATTTATGTATAACATATCACATTGTCAAAACTGTTATGTTTTTTTGCTATCACTCTCTTAGGAACCAGAAGGAGAGAGGGTCGCCAGCTTCAGCTGGAATATCAGTGTGTTGTGTGATGAGTGATGGACATAAGAGGGTGTATGGTGTAATCACAGAACAGAGGCCGTAAGTCTCTAAGTGTGAATGCCTCACAGAAAGAAGGGAGATAACCTGCACCAGGACCAGAGGTTCCACGTCCGGTGATCTGAGGTGACCAGGTCTGAGTGTTCTGGAAGAATGGAATGAGGCAAAGAGGGAAAGTCCCTACGAAGTGATTCGAACAACGCCAACTGCCGTCCAGGTGAAAGGAAGCAAGACGTGGTAACATCTAAACCATTGCTCCAGAGTCTGTCATAGAGGAGGAGACAACCATCGAGACATGAGAACACAGAGAATGCTAATCAACCAGGCAGGAGCTCGGAGGGAACGGGAGCAGCAGAGGAGATCGAGGCGCCAGGGAGGAGGCAGGATGTCAGTAGACCAAGTGGAAGCCAGGATGCGACTAATCCACCGAGAGGAAGGTGAAAGAAAGAAGATGCAGGAGCCAAAACCTGCGAGACACAACTTTTCTCTCCTGGAGGGCCTGAGAGTCCAGGGGTGGGGGAAAGTGGCATGCCTGATGCTCATAATGACATATCTATTCTGTCAGATCTCCCTGAAAGAAGCCCGTTACAATGGGACCCCGAAATACCAACTGAAGAGTGGGAACCACATTTCCCTGAAATCAATGCATTCCCTGAGGGGAGCCCGTTCAGACTGGAAGGAGGGCTTCCACCAGGTGAAGAGGAAGGACTATGTCCACAGGTTGCAGGAGAGAATGAACCTTCACAAGGGGCAGGACGAGGTGAACTTCTACAGGTTGAAGAAGAGGGGGATTTCCCCACAATTGACTTTTCTGTCCTTGAAGACTTCTAATGACAATCAATGGAACCTGGAACAACAGAAGAACAATGACATTGAAATGATAGTAGCACCAGTAAACCTAAGTGAAGTGACTGTTAACCTACCTCATTGTGTTAGAAATAGGCCAAGAAGAAAAGTGCTTATTGAACCTCATGGGGAGGATGTCAGAGTTAGTATTCTTATTTCAACTCAGCTGATAACAGATAAAGGAGAACAGAAGTCCATCTCAATCAAACCTCTGCCAGAGACAGCCTTCTGTGGATGGACACGTCATCAGACGAAGGGAGAAGTCATCTGGGACCCAAAAGGATGTGACCTGACATTAACCAAAGAAGAAGACACTTGGATACTCACCATTAAGAAGTTTGAACATGTGGAAGGTGAGGAGTTCATTGTTGAATTAGCAAGTACTAGATTTACTGATGGAAATAGTTTGACAATCATCAGACTGGGACCAGCACTGACACCTGAACAGGATGAGCCTGTGATGAATACAGGAATGATAACAACAGTGGTTGCCTTGAACACTACAGCCGTTACTACGTTGACTATATCTACTGCTACTACAAAACAGTCTACAGCAATCACAAAGGAACTTGATGTGTCGGAGTCTGGTGGGTTCTTTACCAACATTTGGAACCTTTTCGCCATTTCTAATAGCCTGCCTTATGTAAAGGACTGTATCTTCAACTGACATTTCAATCCCTGGACCGTATAAGGATGCAGTTCTTGAAGACATAGTAAAGAATTAATGGTATAAATGGGCTCAATACACAGCATTAAAATTCAAATTGACAAATTGCTTATTATGTGCACCCACTCCACTGACAGAATTAGTGGTGGTACCTAATCCTTATGATTATAGGGATTGTGCTGAATTTAATAAAAACTTTTTGTTATTTGAGTAGATCAGAAAAGCCTTACTGTCCAGCTGAATATTTGTATTGAGCAGCTGGTAGTTGGGGGACAAAAGTTATTATTCAAGTTGACTGTCAAAATCAAACTCTAGCACTACCATTTATTGCACCATATGAAGAACAGACTGTGGTAGTAGCTGATTTCTTCTGGATATGTGGAGGGCGAAGATTAAGGGTAACATTACCAAAAGGATGGACAGGCCTTTGTGCGGGGGTTGGGTTAATTCAACAGCTAGCTGTCACTGAATGGGATCCTAGTGATACTAAGCAGTTAATTACAAAACATAGAGTAAGGAGATTACATGTCTGACAATAAGGTCTATTTAGATGTAATAGGACAACCTCGTGGTGTCCCTAATAAATTTAAAGCCAGAGTTGAGGTTAAATCAGATTTTGAATCTATATTCCTGTATATGATGGGTTCCTGATTGTGATGACTTTGTAATTGTTCATGTGCATAAATCTTGTCATAAGCATGGACGTTGCAAGTGGCGCTCTAAGTCTCACAGTGATGGATATATGCTTTATGATGACCTGTGGTTTGTGATATGTGTCAGAGGGGGGTCTGTTCTCTATGTAAGGATGAAGAATGTGTTTAACTGGTATATGGATTTTTGTTCTTATGCCCATGTTTCATCCTCTTTTCTTTTATTATTTTTAAAATTAATGATGTTTAGGTCTTCTGAAACGCTAATTATTCAATACATGTTAGGTAACATAGGGTATTCCGGTTATGAGTGATTATGGACTGTGTCCTTAATCTTCTGATGGGTTTTTCATATTTGGTGTTACCTGTTAAGAGTGGTGTATGCAAGGGAGGATCTTGTTTGAATTTGGTGTTTTAGTATGTGCTTATTCTGTATTGTTTAGTTTTTGTTTCTGTGTGTTTCTTATTTTTCTTTGGACTGGATCTTTTCCTCCTTTCTTGTTTGAGTGGGGGTTTTTGGTCCTGTCCTTTTATATTTAGTGGAGTTTTTTCATTCCTGTTATTTGAGTTGGTGTGTTTGAGCTCATTCTGTAGTCATCCTTTTGTCTCCTGGTGATCATATTTTGTATTTTTTGAGACTATTTAGTTTCAGAGGGGGTTTATGTGGTAGTAAAAACATGACTAAGACATATTAATTAATGCACTATGTGATAGCAGACAACATGATTGACATAACTTAGATTGCATTTCTAATATTGGCTGAGGCTTAAGTGCTAAAACAAGTATGCAAGATAGGAGACAGAGGACACCAAGCGTATATCTCAGAATGCCACTTAGTCTATTTTGCCACTTGTGAGCAGAACATAGGTCAAAGGTTGTCTCGACAAGTGACAAGGCTGCAAAGCTGAGACCCATAAATACATATGTTAAGAGTCAGACATAGATTAAAGTTACAGGGTCTGTAAAATTAGACAGGTGAACCAGAAGCAAAAGGACTTATAAGGAATAGGAACATATAGGATCGCTTGCAGAGCTACTAACAGAGCCCAAACAGATGTCAGGTGTGAGCGACAGCAAGCAAATGCTGAGACAAAGAGAATGTGGTGAGGAGAGGTAAAGACAAGCTATTTTCATATACAGAGAACAATGCATTGAAACCATAAGATACATCAAGTAGAGATATAATACTAATTTAATCCATTAAGGTCTAAAAGATGACAGCAGAATGGCCAACACAAGTAATATACGTACACAATAAATGTATTATTGTTATAACATTGAAGGGCCTGCCACCATATAATCTAAACTTGGAACAGATAGGGGCGTTACTGGGCGTGAACAAGCAAGACCTCAGATCAAAAGATGATAGGTGGCATGAGAGAAAGAAGGAGTGACTGCATTTACATATGGGCTGTACTCATATACTGTAAGGGTATAAAGCAGAGTTGTGTGATCAATAGAATCAGCTGTTTCCTGGGTCAGCTCGGCTTTAATTACTCTGAATTAAAGTCTTATTGAATTCACAAGTTTTTTGTATGAGTGTCATATTTTTAAGATTGGTTTTCCACGACATATTCGACTGATATTTGCGTTTTCAAACCTCAATAGCTTTCAAACCACTTGAGCCACAGACTCCAAATAAGTGTTATGATTTTGGAAAAATTGCGCACAACATTGCACAGGTCTTATTTTCACGATTTGGACATTAATTTGCATTCCAAAGCTAATAAACATGTGGAAATGTGAGCAGCATTTTGTATTCCTAGTTGAATTAGTTAGGGAGCGTAAACAAAGTACAAAAACATTTTTTTACATTCAAATTTCAATAGCTCCTTGGTCATGTGACCTACTTGCCTCAAACAAGGTTCAGAATGTCCACTGACTACCCTTCTATATTGCACGCCCATTAGTTTGTCCATTTTCATCTCACATGATTTTAAGTGCATTTTTCAAAATGTAGAATTTCAATAGCTCCTTGGTCATGTGACCTAGTGATTTCAAACAAGGTTCAGAATGTCCACTCAGTAGGCCTACACATTGCACACCCTTTAGTTTGTCCATTTTCATCTCACATGATTTCACAGGAATTTTTCAGGAATGTAGAATTTCAATAGCTCCTTGGTCATGTGACCTACTTGACTCAAACAAGGTTCAGAATGTCCACTGACATAATGGAATTCTGATTAGTTATAGGCAAATGAATACACAGGCCAAATGTGTATGCTGTTCTCCTTATCACTATAATCTAGTAGTAATTTAGTAGTAGAGGTAATTTCCTTTATGCCCCATTCTACACACAGCCTAAATATATAGGCACTGAAACATTTACAGGACAATAATTAAAGTAGCATATAGGATCCAACCCTATCACAGAGTGAATAAATGCATTTGTAGACTTTAAGAAAAAAATATTAAGTGACAGTTTCATCAGTACGTGCTTAAAGAAAGTCATATCACAAAGATCACAGGTGACAGTGCCCACCAAATCTATGACAATAGAGAATGAATTGTAAGCACCAAAGTGTGTTTGTCAAAATAATATCTGAAAATGTCAGTTATTGAACATAATACTTCTATTTGCAATAGCAATTTATGATATATGCAGTTGAGGAATATTCCATTTACCGACACTACATGTAGGACAGACATAAGACATTCCCACATACAGTATTTAAAAAGTTTTTTTTTTAAATTTATTTCACCTTTATTTAACCAGGTAGGCCAGTTGAGAACAAGTTCTCATTTACAACTGCGACCTGGCCAAGATAAAGCAAAGCAGTGCAACACAAACAACAACACAGAGTTACACATGGAATAAACAAACGTACAGTCAATAACACAATAGAAAAGTCTATATACAGTGTGTGCAAATGAAGTAAGATTAGGAGGTAAGGCAATAAATCGGCCATAGTGGCGAAATAATTAAAATTTCGCAAATAAACACTGGAGTGACAGATGTGCAGAAGATTAATGTGCAAGTAGAGATAGTGGGGTGCAAAGGAGCAAAAAAAATGCTAAATAAAATAAATAACAATATGGGGATGAGGTAGTTGGATGGGCTATTTACAGATGGGCTATGTACAGGTGCAATGATCAGTCAGCTGCTCTGATAGCTGATGCTTAAAGATAGTGAGGGAGATATGAGTCTCCAGCTTCAGTGATTTTTGCAATTCGTTCCAGTCATTGGCAGCAGAGAACTGGAAGGAAAGGCGGCCAAAGTAGGAATTGGCTTTGGGGGTGACCAGTGAAATATACCTGCTGGAGCGTGTGCTACGGGTGGGTGCTGCTATGGTGACCAGTGAGCTGAGATAAGGCAGGGATTTACCTAGCAAGAACTTATAGACCTGGAGCCAGTGGGTTTGGGGACGAATATGAAGCGAGGGCCAGCCAACGAGAGCGTGCAGGTCGCAGTGGTGGGTAGTATATGGGGCTTTGGTGACGAAACGGATGGCACTGTGATAGACAGCATCCAATTTGCATAGTAGAATGTTGGAAAGGAAGGCCAGCCTGTCACGTCCAGGCCTGGGTTAGCCGGCTGGCGTGTTTAGTTTGTGTTTTGTTTAGGAGGTTTTTTTGTTCTAGGTGATATATTTCTATGTTGGGTTAATGGTTCCCAATTAGAGGCAGCTGATTGTTGTTACCTCTAATTGGGAACCATATATATGCTTGTGCTTTTCACTGGGGTTTTGTGGGTCATTGATTATATTTGGATGATTATATTTAGTATGTTTATTTGAATTATGTGTGTGCCTGTTTTGAGCCACACCGAAGTTACGATGTTTGTTTGTTTATTGTTTTGCCAGTTACGTTACGTAATAAAAGTATGTACACTGGAAACCTCGCTGCATCTTGGTCTGTCCCGTACGAAGATCGTGACAGAATGACCCACCTAAAAAGGACCAAGCAGCGGGGTCAGCAGGAGTCCTGGACATGGGAGGAGATTTTGCATGGAAAGGGACCCTGGAGCCAGGCTGGGGAGTATCGCCGTCCCAGGGAGGAGCTGGAAGCAGCGAAGGCAGAGCCGCGCTATTATGAAGAGAAGTATGGAGCATGGAAGCCCGAGAGGCAGCCCCCAAAAAATGTTTTGGGGGGGGCACACGCGGAAGTTGGTTGAGCCAGGTTGGAGACCTGAGCCAACTCCCCGTGCTTACCGGAGGGAGTGTCGCACTGGTAAGGCACCGTGTTATGCGGTGAAGTGCACGGTGTCTCCAGTGCGCGTTCACAGCCCGGTGCACGACATGCCAGCTCCCCGCATCTGTCGAGCTAGGGGGAGTGTGCAGCCAGGAAGGAGAGTGCCGGCTCAGCGCTCTTGGTCTCCAGTGCGCCTCCTTGGACCAGGATATCCCGGCTCTGCGCACTGTGTCTCCGGTTCGTCTCCACAGCCCAGTACGGCCTGTCCCTGTTCCATGCATCAGGTCCCCTGTGCGCATCGAGAGC
>QNTS01001275.1:35480-131911 GCA_003317085.1 Hucho hucho | reverse complement strand
CATCAGGTCCCCTGTGCGCATCGAGAGCCCGGCACGTCCTGTCCCTGCTCCACGCATCAGGTCCCCTGTGCGCATCGAGAGCCCGGCACGTCCTGTCCCTGCTCCACGCATCAGGTCCCCTGTGCGCATCGAGAGCCCGGCACGTCCTGTCCCTGCTCCACGCATCAGGTCCCCTGTGCGCATCGAGAGCCCGGCACGTCCTGTCCCTGCTCCACGCATCAGGTCCCCTGTGCGCATCGAGAGCCCGGCACGTCCTGTCCCTGCTCCACGCATCAGGTCCCCTGTGCGCATCGAGAGCCCGGCACGTCCTGTCCCTGCTCCACGCATCAGGTCCCCTGTGCGCATCGTCAGCCCGGCACGTCCTGTCCCTGCTCCACGCATCAGGTCCCCTGTGCGCATCGAGAGCCCGGCACGTCCTGTCCCTGCTCCACGCATCAGGTTCCCTGTGCGCATTGAGAGCCCAGCACGTCCTGTCCCTGCTCCACGCATCAGGTCCCCTGTGCGCATCGAGAGACCCGCACGGACTGTTCCTGTTCCACGCACCAGGCCTCTAGGGTGTCGTTCCAGCCTGGTACGTACTGTTCCTGTTCCACGCACCAGGCCTCTAGGGTGTCGTCCCAGCCTGGTACGTACTATTCCTGCTCCAAGCATCAGGTTCCATGTGCACCGTCAGAGCCCGGCACGACCAGTGCCTGTTTCACGCATCAGGTCCAGCGGGTGTCTCCAGAGTCCGATGACCTCTGTTCCGGCTCCAAGCCCCGGGCCTCCGCCACCAAGGACACAAAGACCCACCCGAGGACCCCCCCATGGACATTTTGGCGCGGTCGGAGTCCGCGCCTTTGGGGGGGGTAATGTCACGTCCAGGCCTGGGTTAGCAGGCTGGCGTGTTTAGTTTGTGTTTTGTTTAGGAGGTTTTTTTGTTCTAGGTGATATATTTCTATGTTGGGTTAATGGTTCACAATTAGAGGCAGCTGATTGTCGTTACCTCTAATTGGGAACCATATATATGTTTGTGCTTTTCACTGGAGTTTTGTGGGTCATTGATTATATTTAGTATGTTTATTTGAATTATGTGTGTGCCTGTTTTGAGCCACACCGAAGTTACGATGTTTGTTTGTTTATTGTTTTGCCAGTTACGTTACGTAATAAAAGTATGTACACTGGAAACCTCGCTGCATCTTGGTCTGTCCCGTACGAAGATCGTGACACAGCCGTAGAAAAATGCTTATTGAAATTCTCGATAATCGTAGATTTATTGGTGGTGACAGTGTTTCCTAGCATCAGTGCAGTGGGCAGCTGGGAGGAAGTGCTCTTATTCTCCATGGACTTTACAGTGTCCCAGAACTTTTTGGAGTTTGTGGTACAGGATGCAAATTTCTGTTTGAAAACTCTAGCCTTTGCTTTCCTAACTGCCTGTGTATATTGGTTCCTAACTTCCCTGAAAAGTTTCATATCGCGGGGGCTATTCGATGCTAATGCAGTACGCCACAGGATGTTTTTGTGCTGGTCAAGGGCAGTCAGGTCTGGAGTGAACCAAGGGCTATATCTGTTCCTGTTTCTACATTTTTGGAATGGGGCATGCTTATTTATGATGGTGAGGAAAGCACTTTTAAAGAATAACCAGGCATCCTCTACTGACGGAATGAGGTCAATATCTTTCCAGGATACCCGGGCCAGGTCGATTAGAAAGGCCTGCTCGCTGAAGTGTTTTAGGGAGCGATATACTTTTTGATCTTCTTGACTTCTTATCTGGTAAACTGCTACTGTGTGTCAAGTAAAGAGCCCCAATTAGGGGTTAGTGTACTCCAGTAAAAAAGGTCTGGTTTAGATTAAAAACTATTGCCCTGTGTCCCAGTTCATAGGGACATGAGAGACTAGTCTGTGGTAGAATTGAGTTGGCACTTTATTGGCCCAAACTCCCACAAGGTTGAGGTGACTCATGGACAGTAATTTTTTTGTTGTTGCATTTATGCGTTGTGTCTTCTAACTGTCCAAGAATAGGATCCAAAGTGTTAGGAAATATTTGTTTTAGTCAGACTGATAGACTTTGCACCACAGAGCCAATCAGGAGAGAATACATACAGGTCAAGGGTGCCAATTGAAAGTCAAGGGGTGTGAAAATGGACAAACTAAAGGGTGTGCAATATCGAAGGGTAGTCAGTGGACATTCTGAACCTTGATTGGAGTCACTAGGTCACATGACCAAGGAGCTATTGAAATTCTACATTTTGAAAAATTAATATAAAATCATGTGAGATGAAAATTGACAAACTAAAGGGTCTGCAATATGTAGGCCCACTGAGTGGACATTCTTAACCTTGATTCACTAGGTGACATCACCAAGGAGCAATTGAAATTTAAAATAATGAAAAATTATATCAAAGCTTATTATTCAAATCTCAATCATTTTATTATACATATTTCTATGTTACTATCCAAACTTCAGATTAAGACTCATTTTCACATTCACACAACTCTCATATCATTCACACAATGCTATTCCCAACCATACTTAATCAATATTTATATAACCTGCAGGAATATTTTCTTACTTCTATAGGTGGATTTGGTTTATAGCTTTCGCATATGTACCTAAATATTTTAAACCATTGCATATCATTAACTTATCTACAAATTATTATTTATCTCAGGCTCACACAGAGTCTTCATAATCACCCACACAGGACTGATCAAATGCTCACACAGAACATTACTAAATAACCATCCACACAGGATTGGTCAGACCACTCACAAATAATTTGTCAGATGTCCACACAGAACCTCATTGAAAGGTTACCCACACAGAGTCAACCTAACGCGCACACACAGAACGCTTCTACAGAGATTACCCACACAGGATTTCAAACCCTGTCTATATGAACAGTGAAACCCATACCATTATCAAAATATTGCCTAATTAGTGGTCCCAAAACCGGGTGTTGAATCCACACTGGGATATCGCCTGTTGCGATAACTATGGTATAGATTATTTTACATCTATCCAAATGTGTAAAACTACCTACAGAGTACCCATGTCTCCTCTCTAACTTTGTAACACGGCCCCAAAAATCCTATCTTACCTCATATTTTCTAAGTACCAGGAACATCAAAAACACACACTGTCAAGATCTGGTGTGTAGCTGGTGCACAAAGTCAGGCGCAGGAGAGCAGAGATGAGTGAACAACGTATTTTCTCATTACGGCTAAAGGTAAACAATATACAACGTGCCCAAAACACACGGGCGAAATTACCAGCCAGAACTATGGCGACAAGGAACAATCGACATAATAAACACGCACACAAACATGGGGGAAACAGAGGGTTAAATAATGATCACGTAATTGGGGAATTGAAACCAGGTGTGTAGAAAAATGAAAAGTGGATCGGCGATGGCTAGAAGACCGGTGACGTCGACCGCAGAACGCCGCCCGAACAAGGAGAGGAAACGACTTCGGCGGAAGTCGTGACACACACAATTAAACCTAACAATAGTAACCCAGGAAATACCTGTTTACCTCATTTAACAAAACATTTGATCAATTACATACACTTTCAAATTTGAACTTCACCAAAGTCAGATGCCTCTCAAGGTGTCACCTGCACACTCGTTCTTCGTTCAATACATTAACCTCACCAATCCTACTGTGATCAAACCAGTACCACAGATCTGGACTTTTGGTAGCCACAACTGGCTAATTAACAATAATGTCCAAGGATACCTCACTTAAGAACACTTATCAACTCAACTCAGTCCTGATAGTTACCCCAGCTGTGGCCCTCTTAAGGATTTTTCTATTGTGTTATTGACTGTACGTTTGTTTATCCCATGTGTAACTCTGTGTTGTTGTTTTTGTCGCACTGCTTTGCTTTATCTTGGCCAGGTCGCAGTTGTAAATGAGAACTTGTTCTCAACTGGCCTACCTGGTTAAATAAAGGTGAAAGAAAAAAAGGAAGACCTCACTCTGAGTGTACCCTCAACAGGGGCATTTGTTATTTTTTTATATTGTTGTCACAGTAATGTTTTTGTTGAGTGGTGGACTGGTCACTCAAACCCGGGCTAAGGTCCCTCGCTCTGGGGGTTACCGAGCCAAGTGTTCGTGGGGTTGCTTCCTCAACAGAGGTGCACGCTTCCTTGTCACAACTTCCGCCGAAGTCGGTCCCTCTCCTTGTTCGGTCGGCATTCGGCAGTCGACAAATGACTTTGGTGAAGTTTCTAGCCATCGCTGATCCACTTTTCATTTTCCATTTGTTTTGTCTTTGTTTTATACACACCTGGTTTCTATTCCCCAATTAAATGCTCATTATTTAACGCTCTGTTTTCCCCATGTTTGTTGTGCGTTATTGTTCTACATTTATGTCAGTCCCTTTGGTGGGCTTGGTATTTGATACTACTTTGTATATTTTGAGTAAACTACGTTGTGTTGCTCATCTCTGCTGTCCTGCGCCTGACTCTTTTTGTACCAACTACACCAAGCCTTGTGACAGAATAACACACCCGAAGAATGGAGTCAGCAGGAGCAGACAACCCAGTGTTGGCGGTCGAGGAGCGTGTCCAGCAGCATGGGACCTTGTTGCAATGTCTCGGCACCGCCATGGATATAGTCCTGCAGACGATGGACCGTTGGGAGAGAGGAAGAGTCCCTCCAGCGCCTCCACCAGCACCACCACAGGCACCACTGCTCAACCCTCCTTCCCCCGGTTCCAGTGGGATTCGGCTCGCGCTCCCGAGGGAGTATGATGGGACGGCTGCCAGATGTCAGGGGTTCCTACTCCAGCTGGAGCTCTACCTGGCGACCGTCCACCCGGCTCCTTCAGGTCATGAGAGTGTGTCCGCCCTCGTCTCCTGCCTCTCAGGGAAAGCCCTGGAGTGGGCCAACGCCGTATGGGGGTAAGGAGAAGCGGTGTTGGACCACTACAAGGATTTCACCCGCAACGTCTGTTTCACCTGAGGCAGGGGACGAGGAGCACACAGGAGTTCGCTTTGGACTTCCGGACCCTGGCCGCCGGCGTGGGATGGAACAACAGGGCCCTGATCGATCACTACCAGTGTAGTTTGCGAGAGGACGTCTGTCGGGAGTTGGCCTGCAGGGACACCACTCTCACCTTTGACCAGCTGGTGGACCTGTCCATCCGGCTGGATAACCTGCTGGCTACCCGCGGACGTCCAGATTGGGACCTGTCGATTTCATCCACCAGCACCTCCGATCCGACCCCCATGGAGCTGGGAGGTGCTGCACTTAGGGCGACTGGAGGAGGGACCGGTCCATGCACCATCTGCGCCCACAGAGGGCACACTGCCGGTCGGTGCTGGGGAGGTCCCTCTGGGAGTCGAGGCAGCAAGCAGGGCACTCTCGTGTCACCCCAGGTGAGTCGACACCAGGCTCACTCAGAGCCCTCTGTTGCACACGTTTTTGTATATAAACTTTCCTGAGTTTTCCCCGCATTCCCAGTATAAGGCGCTCGTAGATTCAGGTGCAGCTGGGAATCATTTGCCCTTAGTTTAGGGATTCCTATTGTTCCAGTAGACATGCCCTTCCCAGTTCACGCCCTAGATAGTCGACCATTAGGGTCAGGGCTAATTAGGGAGGTCACCGCTCCAATGGGCATGGTGACGCTGGAGGGTCACAAGGAGATAATTAGTCTCTTTCTTATTGATTCTCCTGCGTTTCCCATGGTGCTGGGCCTACCCTGGTTAGCCTGTCATGACCCCACTATTTCGTGGCAACAGAGAGCTCTCACAGGGTGGTCACGAGAGTGCTCAGTGGGAGGTGTTTAGGGGTTTCCGTCGGTGCTACTACGGTGGAAAGTCCAGACCAGGTTTCCACCGTGCGCATCCCCTCTGAATATGCCGATTTAGCTCTCGCCTTCTGTAAAAAGAAGGCGACTCAATTACCACCCCATCAACGAGGGGATTGTGCGATAAATCTCCTGGTAGACGCAGCACTTCCCAGGAGTCACATGTATCCCCTGTTACAAGAGGAGACGGCGGCTATGGAAACATATGTCTCCGAATCCCTGGGGCAGGGGTACATTCGGCCCTCCACTTCACCTGCCTCCTCGAGCTTCTTTTGTTGTGAAGAATAAGGATGGAGGTCTGTGCCCGTGTATTGACTATTGAGGCATCAACCAGATCACTGTGAGGTACAGTTACCCGCTACCTCTCATAGCTAGTGCGATCGAGTCAATGCACGGGGCGCGCTTCTTCACAAAATTGGATCTCAGGAGCGCTTACAACCTGGTGCGTATCCGGGAGGGAGACGAGTAGAAGACGGCATTTAGTACCACCTTAGGACACTATGAGTACTTTGTCATGCCGTACGGGTTGATGAATGCTCAATCAGTCTTCCAGGCCTTTGTAGACGAGATTTTCCAGGACCTGCACGGGCAGGGTGTAGTGGTGTATATTGATGACATTCTGATATACTCCGCTACACGCGCCAAGCATGTGTCTCTGGTGTGTGTCTCTGGTCGACTGTTGGAGCATGACCTGTACGTCAAGGCTGAGAAATGTCTGTTCTTTCAACAGTCCGTCTCCTTCCTAGGGTACCGCATTTCCACTTCAGGGGTGGAGATGGAGAGTGACCGCATTTCAGCCGTGCGTAATTGGCCGACTCCCACCACGGTAAAGGAAGTGCAGTGGTTTCTAGGGTTTGACAACTATTACCGTAGGTTTATCCGGGGCTTTGGTCAAGTAGCGGCTCCCATTACCTCACTGCTGAAGGGGGGACCGGTGCGTTTGCAGTGGTCGGCTGAGGCCGACAGGGCTTTTGGTCAGCTGAAGGCTCTGTTTACCTCGTGCTCCCGTGCTGGCTCATCCGGATCCCTCTTTGGCGTTCATAGTGGAGGTGGACGCGTCCGAGGCTGGGATAGGAGCCGTGTTCTCTCAGCATTCGGGTACGCCACCAAAGCTCTGCCCCTGTGCCTTCTTTTCGAGGAAGCTCAGCCCGGCGGAGCGAAACTATGACATGGGGGACCGGAGCTGTTGGCAGTCGTCAAGGCCTTGAAGGCGTGGAGACATTGGCTTGAGGGGGCTAAACACCCTTTTCTCATCTGGACGGACCCCCGCAATCTGGAGTACATCCGGGCGGCGAGGAGACTGATCCCTCGCCAGGCAAGGTGGGCCATGTTCTTTACCCGTTTTGTTTTCACCCTGTCCTACAGACCAGGTTCCCAGAATACGAAGGCAGACGCACTGTCCCGGATGTATGACACAGAGGAGCGGTCAATGGATCCCACTCCCATACTCCCGGCCTCTTGCCTGGTAGCACGGGTAGTGTGGGAGCTGGACGCGAACATCGAGCGGGCGTTACGTACAGAGCCCACTCCCCCACAGTGTCCAGCTGGGCGCCTGTATGTTCCGTCTGCTGTCAGCGACCGTTTGATCTATTGGGCCCACACATCACCCTCCTCTGGTCATCCTGGCATTGGTCGGACAGTGCGCTGTCTTAGTGGGAAGTACTGGTGGTCCACTTTGGCTAAGGACGTGAGGGTTTATGTTTCCTCCTGCACGGTGTGTGCTCAGTGCAAGGCCCCTAGGCACCTGCCCAGAGGGAAGTTACAGCCCTTACCCATTCCACAACGGCCGTGGTCGTACCTGTCGGTGGACTTACTCATGGATCTTCCTCCCTCACAGGGTAACACCACGATCCTGGTCGTTGTGGATCGGTTCTCTAAGTCCTGCCGTCTCCTCCCTTTGCCCGGTCTCCCTACGGCTCTACAAACTGCGGAGGCCCTGTTTACACATGTCTTCCGGCACTACGGGGTGCCTGAGGACATAGTATCTGATCGAGGTCCCCAGTTCACGTCAAGAGTCTGGAGGGCATTCATGGAACGTCTGGGGGTCTCGGTCAGTCTTACCTCGGGTTTTCACCCCGAGAGTAATGGGCAGGTGGAGAGAGTAAACCAGGATGTGGGTAGGTTTCTGCGTCTTATTGCCAGGACCGGCCGGGGGAGTGGGCGGCGTTCATTCCCTGGGCAGAGATGGCCCAAATCTCTCTCCGCCACTCCTCCACTAACCTCTTCCCTTTCCAGTGCGTACTGGGGTACCAGCCGGTTCTGGCACCTTGGCATCAGAGCCAGATCGAGGCTCCTGCGGTGGACGACTGGTTTAGGCGCTCGTAGGAGACATGGGACGCCGCTCATGTGCACCTTCAGCGGGCCGTGAGGCGGCAGAAAGCGAGCGCAGACCGCCACCGCAGTGAGGCTCCGGTGTTCGCCCCGGGGGACCGGGTCGGCTCTCGACCCGACGCCTGCCCTGCCGGAAGCTGGGTACGCGGTTTGAGGTTCCTCCTCCCCCTCTGGACATCGAGGTGGCCCCGGCGTATGCTGTTCAAGCTATACTGGACTTGAGGCGTCGGGCGAGGGGCCTTCAGTACCTCGTGGAGTGGGAGGGGTACGGTCCGGAGGAGAGATGCTGGGTGCCGGTGGAGGACATTTTGGACCCTTCGATACTTCGGGAGTTCCACCGTCTCCATCCAGATCGTCCTGCTCCTTGTCCTCCGGGTCGTCCCCAAGGTCGGCGTCAGCGCACGTCAAGGGGGGGGTACTGTCACGACTTCCACCGAAGTCGGTCCCTCTCCTTGTTCGGGTGGCGTTCAGAGGTCGCTGATCCACTTTTCATTTTCCAATTGTTTTGTCTTTGTTTTATACACACCTGGTTTCAATTCCCCAATTACATGTTCATTATTTAACCCTCTGTTTTCCCCATGTTTGTTGTGCATTATTGTTCTACATTTATGTCAGTCCATTTGGTGGGCTTGGTATTTTGAGTAAACTACGTTGTGTTGCTCATCTCTGCTGTCCTGCGCCTGACTCTTTCTGTACCAACTACACCAAGCCTTGTGACATTCCTCCAACTCTAGCAATTGGAAATAGGAATGGGGTTACCATAACACCGGTGGAAATCTAGTAAGTTTCATTCGCCGGAAGTTATTAGCCAGGGGGCTTTTTAGTATAAGCTAGGCTAGCTAGCCTATTTGACTGCAGCACGGTCCATTTAGAATAACAAACAACTTAAATCTGCATATACTGAACAGGAGAGCAACCCAAGCATCTCCACCTTGGGGAGGCAGGGATAGCTAGTAATAGCTAGTAATCTCGGCGAGTTAGCTAACCTGACTAGCACTCTGTGCAGTGATTGTTTATCTAGCCTGGTCTAGAAAGTCTACTTAGGACCGGATCACTGTGGTGGGACCGGACCCTTCATTGACAACTCTGGAAGGAGAGGCAGACTTAGGCAGCGGGGGATACCCACCGAACCTGACCGCCCTCTCTCTTCAAGTAGGCTTCCGTAACTGGCGACAGAGTGTACAGGAGCAGGGTCGAGTGCGGGCAGCTACCGCATAACCACTCCCAGGCAGACATTTGCTTCGACCAAAGATGCAAACCATCTCTGCGTTCCGCAACTCAAAAACTCAGCCGAGGTATGTGGAGTCAGAGAAAAGTGCTAGCCGCACAAACGGATTTGAGAGAGGGCAGCCAGAGCATTCAACGAGCCAAGGCATACAAGACAATAAACTTGAATATCTTTTTATTAATTTGGGCATGGTCGAACCCGAACCCAACTTGTAGCCTTCGTAGTTTCGGCCACATTAGCCATCTTACTCTTTGCTAATGTTTTATGAAACTAGGAGAACAAATACAAACTCCAGCACACAAAGTACAGGAGGTGAGGACACTACCAAAAATGGGCGAAATGCCCTTAAGTTGATTACTTTTTGGTAATCCTTTTTTAATTATTTTTTTTTACATATAACACATAACACAAAAACAAAATGCCAACTATACAAAATATGGTCAATATACGATTGACAAATTCTGTCAAATGTGTCTGGTTTACGTTTGATTTTGTAATATAGAGTCTAATGGGATGTAGGTAGATGGTTCAGTCCTCCAGTTTGTTATTGAGGGTGGATAAGATACTTTCTAATTGATGGCTATACATACTTTTGAAGAAATTAGACCTAGATTACACCAATAATTACATTTCCCAACAAACATAATCGTGGAGATGGATTTATATAAATTCCTAGACACAATGAAATGATTGTACATACATTATCAATTTTCTCAAAGACGAATTGAATTGAGAATCATTGGATTGTCTGTTTTTTTCTTCAATGCCTTGGACCCGAAGTAGTAAATATATGTTAGATCATACGGTATTACAGTATTGTGGCTTCAATACTCCTCCATGCACTACGAAGGCTACAAGTTGGGTTCGGGTTCGACCATGCCCAAATGAATAAAAAGATATTCAAGTTTATTGTCTTGTATGTCTGCTGTCCATTGTTTAAGTGAATGCAGTTGTGCAGCCCTCTAATACATCTTCATTTAAATTAGTTCAAGATCTCCAGCTTTATGGGGTAAGTGTAAAACAGTCAATTTTAGGTATTTCCATTCCAAATAAAGTTGGAGAGCAGGCCATGTATTTTATTTAAAAAGTTGGATGGAATTGAAACTGGCAAGGCCTGGAATAAATACATCAACCATGGTAATATATTCATTTTGATTATGTTGACCGTAACTAACAGAAATAGGGAGAGATATCCATCTCTGAATATCGGATTCAACCCTATCTAGGAAAGTAATTGATTTTATATGCCTCCTTCAGATTGCATGAGTACACACAGGTAGGTGTCTTTGTCCATTTCCACTTCAATTAACTTTGAGAATTCATAATAAAAAATTGGCATTATTTCAGTTTTCTCCCAATTCACTTTGAATCCTGATAGAGCACAACATGCATCCAACGGTAGTAAAAGAAATGACAGAGAATGTTTTGCTTCAAATAAATAAAGGAAAATATAATGATATCACAAGTTGAACTCCACCAATCTCTATGCCCCAGATTGAGCCTGTTGCTGTTACTGTTTCTATGCGAAAGCTTATATCAATGATTTTGAAACCCAGATTCCAAAGTGATACTGGGTGGAAGGATCTGCATGACAATAGTTGCTTAAATTTATTTTTAAGGAGGGTGATTGTAGCCAAACATAGTGACTGGGGAAGTTCATTTTTCACTTATTATTGGTAAATTGGGCCTTATTAAAACCAGTTAAATGTAAATGTAGTCTACATAATCCCCAAAAGTAATTATTTATCATGAGAAGGCCATAAACAATAACTAGTAATGCTGCATACTCAAAGAAAGGTTAAAATCTCACCTTTCTGGTAAAAATAGTCATACATTTCTGAGGTGTAATCATTTATGAGGACACAAGCTCAAGTGAGTAGTACAAATATAAGAATATGAAAATGAGGCATTTTCTATTCAACAAAACTGTATGAATAAGGCTTGAAATGACTTATATGCCTTGTAAATACAGCATAATCAAATTATAAAACAACTATAAGATTTCACCTTTCTTATAACTTTAAGTTATATAAGTGTTTAGCGTTGAAAACTTGTGCATATTTTCTAAAGGTTTCTCTTGATGTAACGATTGCAGGCATGTGCTTTGTCAGTGGCTGTGATGTAGGGTTCAGCCAGGAGTTGGACAATTGGAAGAGCAAATGAAATGGTAGGAAGGACATCCCAGCTTCAAGTGGTTTTAGATTTCACATCCTACATCACACAGGCTCAGAAAAAAATACTACTGTGTCTGTGGGAATCAGGGCTATAAATCCTCATAAGGCTCTGACCCTTTTTTCAAATTTTCACCTAAAATGACATACCCAAATCTAACTGCCTGTAGCTCAGGACCTGAAGCAAGGATATGCATATTCTTGAACCCATTTGAAAGGAAGCAATTTGAAGTGGAAATGCGAAATTAATGTAGGAGAATATAACACCTTAGATCTGGTAAAAGATAACACAAAGAAAAAAACATATTTGAAATGCAAGAGAAAGGCCAAAAATGTAATATTCCAGGTTAGGCGCATTTTAGATTTTGGCCACTAGATGGCAGCAGTGTATGTGCAAAGTTTTAGATTGATTCAATGAACCATTGCATTTCTATTCAAAATGTTGTATCAAGACTGCCCAAATGTGCCTAATTGGTTTCTTGATACATTTTCAAGTTCATAACTGTGCACTCTCCTCAAACAATAGCATGGTATTCTTTCACTGTAATAGCTACTGTAAATTGGACAGTGCCGTTAGATTAACAAGAATTTAAGCTTTCTGCCCATATCAGATGTGTCTACGCCCTGGGAAATTATCTTGTTACTTACAACCTCATGCTAATCACATTTGCCTACGTTAGCTCAACCATCCCGCCTAGGGACACCGATCCTGTAGAGGTCGCAAACCATTTTGCTCTATAGTGTCCACAGATCGATGTATAAGTAAACATTTTGGGGACTTATGTTAAACTTTTGTTTTCGGATTGATACAATTTATGATAAAATGTTTTAAGACTGAGTTAATTTCAGAAGGAACCGTTGTTATGCTACCATCTGGGGATAGAACGCTATAGATGGTACGTTCCTCTTCCTCTTTCATTATTTGCCAAGCAAGCATTTTCCCTGCACTTTCACCTTGCTCAACATATTTCATGGCATCAATCTCTGCAGATGGGGTGTTTATTGTGTTATATTCAAGCTTCAAAGTGTTCAACTGGTGAAGCATGCCAACATTTCTATCTAAACTGTGTTTTCTTTCTAAGTCGTTGATTTTCTGTTGTAGTATTTCTAATTCTTTATAGGTCTTATTTTTCTTATGTGAGGAGTGAGACACGATACAACCTCTCTGTATAAGCTTTAAGAGCTTCCCAGGCAATAGTTGGGCATACTTCATTGTCTAAATTTATTTTTAAAAAACATGTCTATCTGTATGTTAAGAAATGATGTAAACTCCTTATCTCCAAGTAACATTGTGCTTTTTTGGGTTGAAATAATGTGGAAACAATGTTGATTCCACTATTTTTTTGCCCAGCGGAAAATTAAGTTGATTTCCCTTTCAAATTGCAATATAAATGCTAGAAGAGTTTAAATGAACGAAACACTACTGAATACCTTTGTGTATTCATGTTTCTCTATAATAAAATTATGGCATCAAATAAAGTGACAACTCTATGATTCTAACATTGTGATCCACATAGAGAATGTCTCCTTACTGGTAGTGTTCTCCCTCTGAAGTGCTGGGAAGATAAGCTGTTCTTATCTGTAGCCAGATAGCGTTCCCGTGGGCCAGGAGCGCTTCTCACATGGATTTCATTCCAGAACCACAAGGGGAATTCATGGTAAACCTGGAAGTGCCTGATTAGTCCTTCCATTTTATTTAAATAATTACGCTTTGTAATTTCGCAAATTAAAATTCAATATTATAATTGTTGTTCTAGGATCCATACTACCTTAACTACATCTTCAATTAATTAAATACTAGTCTCATCAAACCAAACAAAAACAAGCCAGCAATCAAATGATGATAGATTTTTCTAATTTAGCACAATTAGGCTTAGATGGATTAAAGACGAAAATGTATTGCATTCAAACAGAGAGAGCTGTCTTTCACACTATCTCTTTCTGGTGCCTCTGATACCAGGCCAGTCTTGCCTTCTGGGGGCGGGGGGCATCAGGACACAAACAGCTTAGCCAATCAATTTGCTCCTAACACCCCCAGAATTCCCATTTCCAAGTACTGTGCATCGCTTAACCAGGTTTGGTTATGTAAAATCATGTGAAAACAGGTAATCTTCCCAAAGGTCAATGGAGATTGATGCTCCGTGAGGCCACACAATGAACGCCATCACACTGCATACAACTCATCTCACATACAGCTTGCAGTTTGCCCTCTTCATTATACAGGAGGGATCGTCATGCAAGTAGTAAGGGGGCTGACTGAATGGTAATTTCATACCATTAATCCAGAAATGTTTCAATTGTCATACTCACCTCCTTTGGCATGACAATCTCTCCTATTGAATGAGGAGGTGAGCAAACTGCAAGCTGTATGTGAGAGTGAGACCTTCTTATAGGAGTTGTATGCAGTGTGGTGGCTTTAATTGAGTGGCCCCACAGCCCTTTTCTTACAGTACAGAGCAATAATTACTGACTTTTCATTCTCCTCTGGAACCTGCCATCGCTGCACACCCCCTAACAATGCTGATTAGACACAGCTGCAGCACGCTGCTTCCCTTCACTCCACATCCTCTTATCTCTGGAACCAAATGGACAATCATCTCAAACGACAAAAATACACATTAAATGGACATCAATTGTCTGAAGAGACTTAAGGCTGATTAAACACCTAACTAAGAAACTTAGAACATGTACAGTGCATTCGGAAAGTTCAGACCCGTTTACTTTTTCCACATTTTGTTACATTACAGCCTTACTCTAAATAGCTTAAATAAAAAAGTGTCCTCATCAATCTACACACTGCTGTGGAAATTCTTACACATGGACACTCAAAGTCAATCTTAAATTAATAATTCTTTATTATCAGCGCGCTGGAGTTGTTCCAACAAACTTCAAGTGAATGTCTGTCAGGAGCTCTAACGGGGCAGTTCCGTCAGAACTAGAAGCACAAGCATTTCGCTACACTCGCATTAACATCTGCTAACCATGTGTATGTGACAAATAAAATTTGATTTGATTTGATTTAGTTCTCTTACATACTGCAGACAAGTCATATTCATATGATTTAGCTTATTCATAATTAATTCATCACTAAAGTTTGCTTCATTCATGTGACCAACCAATACTGAGTCATGTATGTGACAGACCAATACCCCACAAGGTTTTTTCTCTCTAAGCTGAGACCTTGAAACTGAGATATCCCTTTCTCTAAACAAGGTTGTGGGCGTACTGGCAAATTGCCGATACTGATAGTGAGAATTCGTTCAATCAGTCCCTTGCATGAACACAGAAATTGGTTTATAGAAAAGCACAGACATATAACATAGAAATTGGTAAATAGAAAAGCACCAATATAACATTTTACATCACAACACAATACCCCATAATGACAGGTTTTTTAAAATCTTTGCAAATGTATAAAAAAAAACAGGAATAACTTATTTATATAAGTGTTCAGACCGTTTGCTATGAGAAACGATATTGAGCTCAGGTGCATCCTGTTTCCATTGATCATCATTAAGATGTTTCTACAACTTGATTGGAGGACCACCTGTGATAAATTCAATTGATTGGACATGATTTGGAAAGGCACACACTTGTCTATATAAGGTTCCACAGTTGACGGTGCAAGTCAGAGCAAAAACAAAGCCATGTCAAAGGAATTGTCCATAAAGCTCAGAGACAGGATTGTGTCGAGTCACAGAACTGGGGAGGGGTACCAAAACATTTCTGCAGCATTGAAGGTCCATATGAACACAGTGGCCTCCATCATTCTTAAATGAAAGAAGTTTGAAACCACCAAGACTCTTCCTAGAGCTGGCCACCTGGCTAAACTGAGCAATCGGGGGAGAAGGGCCTTGGAAAGACCTCTGAAAGACCTCCAGAGTTCCTCTGTGGAGATGGGAGAACCTTACAGAAGGACAACCATCTCTGCAGCACTCCACCAATCAGGCCTTTATGGAAGAGTGGCCAGACGGAAGCCACTACTCAGTAAAAGGCACATGACAGCCCGCTAGGAGTTTGCCAAAAGGCACCTAAAGGATTCTCTGGTCTGATGAAACCAAGATTGAATTCTTTGGCCTGAATGCCAAGCGTCATGTCTGGCGGAAACCCGGCACAATTCCTATGGGAAACCCAGACACGAGCTGTCCAGTGACGCGAGCCTACCAGATGAGCCAAATGCCTTTTATGCTCGCTTTGAGGCAAGCAACACTGAAGCATGCACGTGAGCACCAGCTGTTATGGATGACTGTGTGATAACACTCTCGGTAGCCGATGTGAACCTTTCACAAAGCCGCTGTTCCAGACGGATTACCAGAACGTGTACTAAAAGCATGCGCAGACCAACTGTCAAGTGTCTTCACTGACATTTTCAACCTCTCCCTGACCAAGTCTGTAATACCTACAGTGAGGGAAAAAAGTATTTGATCCCCTGCTGATTTTGTACGTTTGCCCCCTGACAAAGAAATGATCAGTCTATAATTTTAATGGTAGGTTTATTTGAACAGTGAGAGACAGAATAACAACAAAAAAATCCAGAAAAACGCATGTGAAAAATGTTATCAATTGATTTGCATTTTAATGAGGGAAATAAGTATTTGACCCTTCTGCAAAACATGACTTAGTACTTGGTGGCAAAACCCTTGTTGGCAATCACAGAGGTCAGACGTTTCTTGTAGCTGGCCACCAGGTTTGCACACATCTCAGGAGGGATTTTGTCCCACTCCTCTTTGCAGATCTTCTCCAAGTCATTAAGGTTTCGAGGCTGACGTTTGGCAACTCAAACCTTCAGCTCCCTCCACAGATTTTCTATGGGATTAAGGTCTGGAGACTGGCTCTTCCACTCCAGGTCCTTAATGTGCTTCTTCTTGAGCCACTCCTTTGTTGCCTTGGCCGTATGTTTTGGGTCATTGTCATGCTGGAATACCCATCCACGACCCATTTTCAATGCCCTGGCTGAGGGAAGGAGGTTCTCACCCAAGATTTGACGGTACATGGCCCCGTCCATCGTCCCTTTGATGCGGTGAAGTTGTCCTGTCCCCTTAGCAGAAAAACACCCCCAAAGCATAATGTTTCCACCTCCATGTTTGACGGTGGGGATGGTGTTCTTGGGGTCATAGGCAGCATTCCTCCTCCTCCAAACACGGCAAGTTGAGTTGATGCCAAAGAGCTCCATTTTGGTCTCATCTGACCACAACNAACTGTTGTCACCTTCTCACCAAGCTGCTTGGTGATGGTCTTGTAGCCCATTCCAGCCTTGTGTAGGTCTACAATCTTGTCCCTGACATCCTTGGAGAGCTCTTTGGTCTTGGCCATGGTGGAGAGTTTGGAATCTGATTGATTGATTGCTTCTGTGGACAGGTGTCTTTTATACAGGTAACAAACTGAGATTAGGAGCACTCCCTTTAAGAGTGTGCTCCTAATCTCAGCTCGTTACCTGTATAAAAGACACCTGGGAGCCAGAAATCTTTCTGATTGAGAGGGGGTCAAATACTTATTTCCCTCATTAAAATTTCCCTCACTGTTCAAATAAACCAACCATTAAAATTATAGACGGATCATTTCTTTGTCAGTGGGCAAACGTACAAAATCAGCAGGGGATCAGATACTTTTTTCCCTCACTGTACATGTTTCAAGCAGACCACCATAGTCCCTGTGCCCAAGGAAGCGAAGGTAACCTGAATAAATGATTACCGCCCCGTGGCACTCATGTCGGTAGCCATGAAGTGCTTTGAAAGGCTGGTCATGGCTCACATCAACAGCATCCTCCCGGACACCCTAGACCCACTCCAATTCGTATACCACCCCAACAGATCAACAGATGACGCAATCTCAATCGCACTCCACACTGCCCTTTCTCACCTGGAAAAAAGGAACACCTATGTGTGTAATGCGTCTGTGTGTGGCTGGTGTAGGAGTCAGGCGCAGGACAGCAGATATGAGTCAATAATAGCAATTTTACTCAATATTATAAAAAAATAAACGTCAAAAACTTGCCAAGCCCACAAATACGGACCACAATACAATAACCAAAACACTCACAAACAAACATGGGGGGAACAGAGGGTTAAATAATGAAAAAGTATTGTGGGATTGAAACCAGGTGTGTAAAACAAGACAAAACCAGCAGCGCGCCGACACCGGCCTCGAGGACGACCCGGAGGACGAGGCGCAGGGTGATCCGGATGGAGACAGTGGAACTCCCGGCAGGCAAACGAAGGGTCCAGAACGTCCTCCACCGGCACCCAGCATCTCTCCTCCGGACTGTACCCCTCCCACTCCACGAGGTACTGAAGGCCCCTCCTCTGACAAATCGAGTCCAGGATGGCTCGAACAGCATACGCCGGGGCCCCCTCGATGTCCAGAGTGGGTCCAGAGGGGGCGGAGGAACCTCCCGCACCTCAGACTCCTGGAGTGGACCAGCCGCCACCGGCCTGAGGAGAGACACATGGAACGAGGGATTAATACGGTAATCTGGGGGGAGCTGTAACCTGTAGCATACCTCGTTCAGTCTCCTCAGGACTTTGAATGGCCCCACAAACCGCGGAGGGGCAGGTTTCGGGTCGAGAGCCAGACCCAGTCCCCTGGTGCGAATGCCGGGGCCTCACTGCGGTGGCGGTCGGCGCTCGCCTTCTGCCGCCTCATGGCCCGTTGCAGGTGCACATGGGCGGCGTCCCGGGTCTCCTCCGAGCGCTTAACCCATTCGTCCACCGCAGGAGCCTCGATCTGGCTCTGATGCCAAGGTGCCAGAACCGGCTGATACCCCAGTACACACTGGAAGGGAGAGAGGTTAGTGGAGGAGTGGCGGAGTGAGTTTTTGTCGTCGATATACACCACTACACCCTGCCCGTGCAGGTCCCGGAAAATCTCGTCAACAAAGGCCTGGAAGATTGATGGAGCATTCATCAACCCGTATGGCATGATGAGGTACTCATAGTGCCCGGAGGTGGTACTAAATGCCGTCTTCCACTCATCTCCCTCCCGGATACGCATCAGGTTGTAAGCACACCTGAGATCCAATTTTGTGAAGAAGCGCGCCCCTGTGCATTGACTCGATCGCACTGGCTATGAGAGGCAGCGAGTAGCTGTACCTCACAGTGATCTGATTGATACCCCGATAGTCAATACACGGGCGCAGATCTCCATCCTTCTTCTTCACAAAAAATAAATTCGAGGAGGCAGGTGAAGTGGAGGGCCGAATGTATCCCTGCCCCAGGGATTCGGAAACAGAGACCTGTTGCCACGAAACAGTGGTGTCATGACAGGCCAACCAGGGTAGGCCCAGCACCACGGGAAACGCAGGAGAATCAATAAGGAAGAGACTTATTCTCTCCCTGTGACCCCCCTGCGTAACAATACCCAGTGGAGCGGTAGCCTCCCTAATCAGCCCTGACCCTAAGGTTCAACTTTCTAGGGCGTGCACAGGGAAGGGTACATCCACAGGAACAATGGGAATCCCTAAACCATGGGCAAATGAACGGTGAATAAAATTCCCAGCTGCGCCTGAATCGACCAGCGCCTTATGCTGGGAATGCAGGGAAAACTCAGGAAATGTAATAAACACATACATGTGAGCAACAGGGGGCTCTGGGTGAGTCTGGTGCCGACTCACCTGGGGTGACACGATAGTGCCCTTCCTGCTGCCTCGACTCCTTGAGGAACCCTCCCAGCACCGACCAGCAGTGTGCCCTCTGCGGCCACAGATTTTGCAGGGAAGGGCCCCTCGTCCGGTCGGCCTAAGCGCAGCACCTCCCAGGGGGATGGAACTGACAGGCCCCGATCCGGACGTCCGCGGGTAGCCAGTAGATTGTCCAGCCAAATGGACAGGTCCACCAGCTGGTTCAACGTGAGGGTGGTGTCTCGGCAGGCCAACTCCCGACGGAAGTCCTCGCACAGCTGCACCAGTAGTGATCGATCAGGGCCCTGTCATTCCATCCCGCGCTGGCGGCCAGGGTCCGGAAGTCCAAAGCAAAATCCTGTGCACTCCTTGTCCCCTGCCTCAGATGGAACAGACATTCACCCGCCGCTCGATCCTCAGGCGGGTGGTCGAAAACTGCCAGAAAGCGGCGGGTGAACTCTGCGTAATGGTCCAACGCCGCGTCTCCTTCACTCTATATGGCATTGGCCCACTCCAGGGCTGTGCCTGAGAGGCTGGAGACGAGGGCGGACATGCTCTCAATTCCCGAAGGAGCCGGGTGGACGGTCGCCAGGTATAGTTCCAGCTGGAGTAGGAATCCCTGGCATCCGGCAGCCGTCCCATCATACTCCCTCGGGAGCGCGAGCCGACTCCCGCTGGAGGCGCTGAAAAACCTCTTTCTCTCTCCATACGGTCCATCGTCTGCAGCACGTGATCCATGGCGGTGCCCAGATGTTGTAACATGGTCGCGTGCTGCTGAACATGCTCCTCTCCAGCCACAGAGAGGGTGTCTGCTCCTGCTGACTCCATTCGTCAGGTGAGTGTTTCTGTAATGTGTCTGTGTGTGGCTGGTGTAGGAGTCAGGTGCAGGACAGCAGATATGAGTAAATAATAGCAATTTTACTCAATATTATAAGAATAAACGTTAAAAACTTGCCAAGCCCACAAATACAGACCGCAATACAATAACCAAACATGTGGGGAATAGAGGGTTAAATAATGAACAAGTAACCAGGTGTGTAAAACAAGACAAATCCAATGGAAAAATGAAAAGTGGATCGGCGATGGCTAGAAAACTGGTGACGTCGACCGCCGAATGCAATGTGAGAATGCTGTTCATCGACTACAGCTCTGCGTTCAACACCGTAGTGCCCATGAAGCTCATCACTAAGCTAAGGACTAAACACCTCCCTCTGCAACTGGATCCTGGACTTCCTGACAGGCCGCCCCCAGGTAGTAAGAGTAGGCAACAACACGTCTGCCATGCTGATCCTAAACACTGGGCCCCCTCAGGGTTCTGTACTTAGTCCCCTCCAGTGTTCCCTGTTCACCCACAACTGCGTGGCCAAACACAACTCCAACACCATCATTAAGTTTGCTGACGACACAACAGTGGTAGTCCTGATCACCGACAACAATGAGACGGCCTATAGGCAGGAGGTCAGAGAACTGGCAGTGTGGTGCCAGGACAACAACGTCTCCCTCAATGTGAGCAAGACAAAGAAGCTGATCGTGGACTACAGGAAAAGGCGGTCCAAACAGGCCCCTATTAACATCGACAGGGCTGTAGTGGAGCGGGTCGAGAGTTTCAAGTTCCTTGGTGTCCACATCACCAACGAACTATCATGGTCCAAACATACCAAGACAGTTGTGAAGAGGGCACGACAAAACCTTTCCCCCCCAGGAGACTGAAAAGATTTGGCATGGGTTCCCAGATCCTCAAAAGGTTCTACAGCTGCACCATCGAGAGCATCCTGACTGGTTGCATCACCGCCTGGTATGGCAACTGCTCGGCATCTGACCGTAAGGCGCTACAGAGGGTAGTGCGAACGGCCCAATACATCACTGGGGCCAAGCTTCCTGCCATCCAGGACCTATATAATAGACGGTGTCAGAGGAAAGCCCATAAAATTGTCAGAGACTCCAGTCACCCAAGTTATAGACTTTTTTCTCTGCTACCGCACGGCAAGTGGTACCGGAGCGCCAAGTCTAGGACCAAAAGGCTCCTCAACAGCTTCTACCCCCAAGCGATTAGACTGCTGAACAATTCATAAAAATCGCCACCAGACAATTTACATTGACCCCCCCATCCCGTCTTGTACACTGCTGCTACTCGCTGTTTGTTTGTTATCTATGCATAGTCACTTCGACCCCACCTACATGTACAGATTACCTCAACTAGCCTGTACCCCTGCACACTGACTCGGTACCGGTGCCCCCTGTATATAGCCTCGTTATTGTTATTCTTATTGTGTTTTACTTTTTATTATTACTTTTTATTTTAGCCTACTTGGTAAATATTTTCTTCTTCCTGAACTGCACTGTTGGTTAAGGGCTTGTAAGTAAGCACTTCACGGTAAAGTCTACACTTGTTGTATTCGGCGCATGTGGCAAATAAAGTTTGATTTGATTTGATGGTGAAGCATGGTTCTGGCAGCATCATGCTGTTTTTCAGCGGGAGGCACTGGGAGACTAGTCAGGATCGGGGGAAAGATGAACGGAGCAAAGTACAGCGAGATCCTTGATGAAAACCTGCTCCACAGCGTTCAGGACCTCAGACTGGGATGAAGGTTCCCCTTGCAACATGATAATGACCCTAAGCACACAGCCAAGACAACGCAGGAGTGGCTTCAGAACAAATCTCAATGTCCTTGAGTGGAAAATAGCTGTGCGGCGACACTCCCCATCCAGCCTGACAGAGTTTGAGAGGATCTGCAGAGAAAAATGAGAGAAACTCCTTAAATATAGGTATGCCAAGCTTCTAGCATCATACCGAAGAAGACTTGAGACTGTAATTGCTGCCAAAGGTGCTGCAACAAAGTACTGAGTAAAGAGTGATGTAAATGTGTAATTTCAGTTTTGTTTTTAATAAATTTGCTAAAAAGTCTAAACCTGTTTTTACTTTGTCATTGGGCATTGTGTGTAGATTGAGAAAAAAAAAAACAATTTAATCAATTTTATAATAAGGCTGTAACGTAACAAAATGTGGAAAAGGTCAAGGGGTCTGAATACTTTCCGAATGCACTGTATGAGCAGAAGAACATGGCAACCGGCTTGTTATCAAATGGCGTTTAGTTTGTGATGTACACTACAATAGAGGATCCCTCAGTCCTAATGAAATGTATGAGTCAGGTAATGCAGGGTGGGTCTATTGTCAGTGCTGATACCTCCAGAGGGTTCACTGTGCCTGGTCCTATCTTGTCCTATTCTGCAAACGTGCCCTGACATCCAGGAGGACAGACTTGAGTGATCGATCTGACGTCACCAACAACCAAATCAGAAAAAAATACTAGTTTCCCACCTCTCTCTCTCTGCAGAGGAGGTGTATTTTGGTCAGTGTCTCATGTTGTCGAATACGTCATGGTCCTAGGGGTGTGAACAACAGGCAGAGAGAAGCACTCTAACTAGCTGTCCGAAACGCACACGCGTTCTAACACTTCAGACAGAGCTCCTCAACTGCTCTGATCAACTGCTCTGATCAAACCAAGGAACATAAAACTACATAGTGCACCGTTCAGTGTTATGATTTGGGCTGTTAAGGTGACCGTATTACCGCCACATCAGTGGTCACGAGTCATGAAGGTAGTCAAATTCCACGTGACCGTTTAGTCACGGTAATTAGTCTTCTCCAAGCTGTGATGCTGCTGATGGTCAATAGTAGCTTACCAAACTTGCCAACTGCCTGGTACTCAGCATTCTATTGTCCCTCTCACTCTGACATCAATGCAAATGTAATTGAAAATCTAATCAAACACTTAATGAGAGCCCATGAGCTCATGTTGCACATCATTTCTATAGGCTATGCAATTGTGTGAGAAAACAGAGTGGTGGCCTCTATTAAAAAGAGGAGCATCCCATTGGCTTTATATAGGCTAGGCCAACTATATTTATTTCTCAACTTTCCTAATATTAAGCACATTGCTTCTCCTTTCAACAGGAGTATAGCCTACCTGGCTGGCATAAACAAATTAACCACGGGAAACATGTCCTCCATTTGCTATTTAAGTATGTAGATGACATGCATTTAGATGACGTGCATGATAATGGTCCATTCTGAGCAAATTTCACACATACAGTTGAAGTCGGAAGTTTACATACACCTAATCCAGTTTTTCACAATTCCTGACATTTAATCCTAGTAAATAGGTCAGTTAGGATCACCACTTTATTTTAAGAATGTGAAATGTCATAATAATAGTTGAGAGAATTATCTATTTCAGCTTTTACTTCTTTCATCACATTCCCAGTGGGTCAGAAGTTTACATACACTAAATTAGTATTCGGTAGCATTGCCTTTACATTTTTTAACTTGGGTCAAACGTTTTGGGTAGCCTTCCACAAGCTTCCCACAATAAGTTGGGTGAATTTTGCCCATTCCTCCTGACAGCTGGTGTAACTGAGTCAGGTTTGTAGGCCTGAAGACTTGCATTTACTCTCTCAACTACTGCCTAGGCTTGAGCTCAACATTCTTGTGGCACTCCGACGACCCGTGTTCAAAACCTAGATCACATCTTGTTCAACAACTTGCACAACGAAAGCGAAAAATAGAAGTGAGAAACTAAAAATACCCCAAACATTTCTGCTTTCTTCCCTCCCACCTCTTTCTTTAAAGCACACAGCGGCCCTCATGGACAAATCCAATGCAGTAAGAGGAAACCATGGGAATCTTCAAAGTAATAACAACAAACTTTGCCATTTCTCCATCAAGCGAGGGGAATTGATCCCTGTGGCAGGGCCTAGGGAGAGGACCAGTGTTGCTCTTGGCTACGGGGAAAAAACAGATTACATTTCTTTAGCTGGGGCTTTAGAAGTACCATAGATCTCTGAGCGAGCGCAACTGTGGCTTACACTACCCACTGTGGAATTCTGGGAAATTGGAGAGCACTCATTGAACTAATGAGTTGAGATACCATGTGTTATATCATATTATGATATAAGATGGTATATATCCGTTTGTAAGACTGTTATTAACATAATCCAAATTAACATAAGAAAGAGGCCATTATAGTTTTTGAACTGAACATACAGAATTTTTTAAATCGGAGTTCCCAATTTTACACCTTTCCTGTTTGTTAAATGAAAATGGATGTTAGTCATTGAATGTTAGTCATTGTGTGTGTGTGTGTGTGTGTGTGTGTGTGTGTGTGTGTGTGTGTGTGTGTGTGTGTGTGTGTGTGTGTGTGTGTGTGTGTGTGTGTGTGTGTGTGTGTCAGTGACTGAGTGCATGACATTGTGACTACACCTTCACTTTCTTTAGCCCCGCTGAATGGATACATCAGTCTGTCCCATCAGCTCTAGGCCCTACGCCACTCCAGACAGACGTCAACCATGGGAGACAACAAGCTCGTGGATCCGGTTCCGTTGGCATGCATTGAAACTTATAATCATAATGATTATACATTAATCATAATGATACAAACAGTTGAAGTCGGAAGTTTACATACACCTTAGCCAAATACATTTAAACTCAGTTTTCATAATTCCTGATATTTAATTCTAGTAGAAATTCCCTGTCTTGGGTCAGTTAGGATCACCACTTTATTTTAAGAATGTGAAATGTCAGAATAATAGTAGAGAGAATGATTTATTTCAGCTTTTATTTCTTTCATCGCATTCCCAGTGGGTCAGAAGTTTACATACACTCAATTTGTATTTGGTAGCAATGCCTTTAAATTGTTTAACTAGGGTCAAATGTTTTGCGTAGCCTTCCACAAGCTTCCCACAATAGGTTGGGTGAATTTTGCCCATTCCTCCTGACAGAGCTGGTGTAACAGAGCCAGGTTTGTAGGCCTCCTTGCTCGCACACAATTTTTCAGTTCTGCCCACAAATGTTCTATAGGATTGAGGTCAGGCCTTTGTGATGGCCACTCCAATACCTTGACTTGGTTGTCCATAAGCCATTTTGCCACAACTTTGGAAGTATGCTTGGGGTAATTGTCCAATTGGAAGACCCATTTGCGACCAAGATTTAACTTCCTGACTGATGTCTTGAGATGTTGCTTCAATATATCCACACAATTTTTCTTCCTCATGATGCTATCTGTTTTGTGAAGTGCACCATACCCTCCTGCAGCAAAGCAACCCCACAACATGATGCTTCCACCCCCATGCTCCACAGTTGGGATGGTGTTCTTCGGCTTGCAAGCCTCCCCCTTTTTCCTCCAAACATAACAATGGTCATTATGGCCAAACAGTTCTATTTTTTTTTTCATCAGACCAGAGGACGTTCCTCCAAAAAGTACAATCTTTGTCCCCATGTGCAGTTGCAAACTGTAGTCTGGCTTTTTTTATGGCGGTTGTGGAGCAGTGGCTTCTCCCTTGCTGAGTGGCCTTTCAGGTTATGTCGATATAGGACTTGTTTTACTGTGGATATAGATACTTTTGTACCTGTTTCCTCCAGCATCTTCACAAGGTCCTTTTGTTCTGGGATTGATGTGCACTTTTCGCACCAAAGTACGTTCATCTCTAGGAGACAGAAAGCGTCTCCTTCCTGAGCGGTATGACGGCTGCGTGGTCCCATGGTGTTAATACTTGCGTACTATTGTTTATACAGATGAACATGGTACCTTCAGGTGTTTGGAAATTGCTCCCAAGGATGAACCAGACTTGTGGAGGTCTACAATTTTTTTTTCTGAGGTCTTGGCTGATTTCTTTAGATTTTTCCATGATGTCAAGAAAAGAGGCACTGAGTTTGAAGGTAGGCCTTGAAATACATCCACAGGTACACCTCCAATTGACTCAAATGTTGTCAATTAGCCTATCAGAAGCTTCTAAAGCCATGACATAATTTTCAGGAATTTTCCAAGCTGTTTAAAGGCACAGTCAACTTAGTGTATGTAAACTTCTGACCCACTGGAATTGTGATACAGTGAATTATAAGTGAAATAATCTGTCTGTAAACAATTGTTGGAAAAATTACTTGTGTCATGCACAAAGTAGATGTCCTAACCGACTTGCCAAAACTATAGTTTGTTAACAAGGAATTTGTGGAGTGGTTGAAAAACGAGTTTTAATGACTCTAACCTAAGTGTATGTAAACTTCCAACTTCAACTGTATATTATTTAGTATATGTAAAGAAAAGAATAAATCAAGAATAGTCTGATGGGTGACAATATTAGCCTATCACTTGTGAATTATATGTTATCACTTGTGAATGATGCTCAGCTTAAGGCAAGAAACAATGCCTTTTTCTGCGTGACTTTTTCAAATCATAGTCACACATATGTTTTGATGTTAGTATCACAACTAAAAGTGTCCTAATAACTTAAATTTAAGCACATGAATCCACTTTACAAGGGGTGTTGAGCCTAACTGGCATACATAAGCAGCGCGTGAGTTTCAAGTTTGGGGAAGATCATTTTCACCATAAAAATTAACCTTTATAATAAAAGCGTTACATGCATAATCACATTTGCTGTCACTTTTGATAATGGTGTTTTCCTGCTAATGGTACATTCGCGCTTATTGCCTACAGCCGTGTGTGCTTTGCTGCACTTATAATGTGAAGAAATAGCCTAATAGTTTATCAACATTTTAAGCTAAACATTCTGATCTGTTATGTCAGCTTCATTGTGTAAAACAGTTTTTTTTATGTTAGTGGTTGTATTAATTTGGGATCTATCGCATTCCACAACTGTCCCAGACTATGTTTGTAATATTCATTTCTTACACAGAATAGAAAAGGTCACTATGGGGTATAGTAGATTGGCATAGGCTAATGCTTTTGCTGTTTGTTAGGCCTACTCATCTTGTTGGCTGGCGAAAAGTATATGTGGACAGTTCTTCCAATGTCTTCAATATGCGCCTCAGAATTGGATAAGGACGTGCGTAGTTGCATCCCCGATGTGTCGGTCTTCACTTGTGGCCTGTAAGAAAGACACGATCACGTGATGGAGAGCCATGTGTGTGAGTTCTTCGGAGCATGCAGCACTCAGGGAGAAGAGAATTATCATTATTATATTCATCCCAAAGGGTCACTGGCGTAGATTTTTTTACGGGGAATTACAGACGCACAAAGGGGATGCCGCCTGGAAATTAAACCGATTATCAAGTGCTTGTCAAATTGTGAATGAGAGACTGCAGCCTGCCAAAAAAGCAGAGCTAATTTCTTTCTAGGAACTTTTTTCAAATCATCATTAGAGTTGCATCATTCAGCCTTAAATGTATTAAAAATCAAAACATATAGCCCAAAGTTTGTAGAACAACTAAAGGTATATTCATAACTCTAAATTACGCATATACACTCTAAAAATTAGGGGTTCAACAAGGGTTCTTCTAAGATCCTCAAAGTACTTTGAAGAACCTTAGGGTTCTTGGCACTGAAGATGGCCTCCAAAAGGTTCTTCCAAGAACCCCATAGGAGGTGAGGTTCATTGAGAAACCTTCTTAGTTGGTTGGGGTTCTTGCTGGAACCTAACTGCTCAACTGGAACATTTGGATTTGAATTTCAAGGGACAGCAGGTGCAAACACAACTGAAACATGTAAAGATCTTCTCAATTTAAGGTAATGTTTGTCCCTTGTATGATCTAAATTGATATTGTTTTTTGATGATACCATCTATCTTTTCATATTTTTGCAAATCTTTCTAAATCAGAAAATGGACACAATTCAATTGATATCAATAATCAAAGAGGTAAGAATATGTAGCCACCCCGGCTTCCCGAGAACCCCTCTTACCTCCTCCGGAATGTTTCTCTCCCAGTGTTCCCTCATCTTCGAGCTGCAGCCCTTGTCCGTTACCTCGGACTGCTCAAAGATAGCATACCTCATAACGCTAATGTCCGGGAGGGCCCTCACCTGGGCTACAGCGGTATGGGAACAACAATCACCCATGTGCTTCAGTCTGGAGGAGTTCGTAGTTGAGGTGAAAAACTTTTCTGATTCTCCGTTGTCCAGGAGATGCCCGGTAGTTACTCCAGCTTCGTCAAGAATTCTGCAGTGTGGCAGACAATGCTGTTGATTTCCAGATGTTGGCTGCCGAGAGTGCCTGGAACCCAGAATCCCTGTTCCTCAATGGATTATCGGAGGAGGTTAAAGACGAGCTCGCAGCCCGGGAGCTGCCTACGGATTTCGACTCGCTCATCACCTTGACCATGCGGATCGATGGGCGGCTACGGGAACACAGGAGGGAGAGGAAGTCTGATTCCGGTCCCACTCGATCGCCCAAGGATCCCACCTCGCCTCTGAGGAATCCCAGAAGTCCCCAGTGTCTACGTTTCCGAATGAGAATCCGAGGTTACCCGAGTTCCCCCGAGAGTCTCCGAGGTCAGCCGACTAGTCTCTTCCAGAGCCGATGCAACTCGATAGAGCTAGGTTGTCTCCAGCTGAACATTTACGCAGACTTAACACCAAGAGTTGTCTGTATTGCGGGACTACCGGTCATTACGTGTCTACCTGTCCAAAACCTCTTAAGGATCAGCCCTTTTTTCCATTTTTGCCTAAAATGATATACCCAAATCTAACTGCCTGTAGCTCAGGCATTGAAGCAAGGATATGCATATTCGTGATAGCATTTGAAAGGAAATTAATGTAGGAGAATATAACACATTAGATCTGGTAAAAGAAAATACAAAGAAAAAAACTGTTGTTTTTTGTATTTTTTTGTACCATCATCTTTGAAGTGCAAGAGAAAAGCCACACATTCGGCTAGGAAGCTGGAGGTAATTTAGATGGTGTCCACAAGAGGGCAACAGTGTATGTGCGACGTTTCAGACTGATAACTTCAAGAATGAGCAATCTACATGACATTTAATATGATGTCACCCAGGTGTCCTTCACAATTTGCCCAAATGTACCCAAGTGGCCTCCAACTGGCCGAATTGGTAAATTTATACATTTTCAAGAACATAACTATAGAAAACTCCCAGGAATGTCATACATTATGGATCATTAGCTTCCCTACAGAAAATGTACTGACAGGAGACACAACAAGAATGCTGATCGAATGTCTCCAAACACAGAAGTGAAATATTTAAGATAAGGGCCAAGTTAGCATCCAACACTGATCTACAGTGAGGGAAAAAAGTATTTGATCCCCTGCTGATTTTGTACGTTTGCCCACTGACAAAGAAATGATCAGTCTATAATTTTAATGGTAGGTTTATTTGAACAGTGAGAGACAGAATAACAACAAAAAAATCCAGAAAAATGCATGTGAAAAACGTTATAAATTGATTTGCATTTTAATGAGGGAAATAAGTATTTGACCCCTCTGCAAAACATGACTTAGTACTTGGTGGCAAAACCCTTGTTGGCAATCACAGAGGTCAGACGTTTCTTGTAGTTGGCCACCAGGTTTGCACACATCTCAGGAGGGATTTTGTCCCACTCCTCTTTGCAGATCTTCTCCAAGTCATTAAGGTTTCGAGGCTGACGTTTGGCAACTCGAACCTTTAGCTCCCTCCACAGATTTTCTATGGGATTAAGGTCTGGAGACTGGCTNATCATTGCAACTCCACGAGGTGAGATCTTGCATGGAGCCCCAGGCCAAGGGAGATTGACAGTTCTTTTGTGTTTCTTCCATTTGCGAATAATCGCACCAACTGTTGTCACCTTCTCACCAAGCTGCTTGGTGATGGTCTTGTAGCCCATTCCAGCCTTGTGTAGGTCTACAATCTTGTCCCTGACATCCTTGGAGAGCTCTTTGGTCTTGGCCATGGTGGAGAGTTTGGAATCTGATTGATTGATTGCTTCTGTGAACAGGTGTCTTTTATACAGGTAACAAACTGAGATTAGGAGCACTCCCTTTAAGAGTGTGCTCCTAATCTCAGCTCGTTACCTGTATAAAAGACACCTGGGAGCCAGAAATCTTTCTGATTGAGAGGGGGTCAAATACTTATTTCCCTCATTAAAATTTCCCTCACTGTTCAAATAAACCTACCATTAAAATTATAGACTGATCATTTCTTTGTCAGTGGGCAAACGTACAAAATCAGCAGGGGATCATAATTTCATAAGTGAACACACCACAAACCACACACAAAGTAAAAAAATAATTGAAATAAATGTACATGCAATTTACAATTACAGTATTTAGAACACCCTCTCCACAAGACTGTGCTGCTGGTCCAAAGTCTCTTTCTGCTGTAAAGCCCTTACCATCCTCTACTTGTAGGCTGGCTGGGTATTCACACCTCTAGATGCCCGGGCGGGGGTTTGTTGTGGAGCCAGAGAGAGCAGCAGTCAGACTAAGTGGGGGATGGAGGACTTGAATGTGGTCTCTTTGAAGTCAGTCTTTACCACTATTGAAAATCATTTTTTAGAAATCACTAAGAACTGAAGTGTGTTATTTATATTATTTAACCTTTATTTTAGCAATACAATAAACAACACATCTATAAACATATATTATATAGAATGGAGAACACTGTGGTGGTGTGTGTACTGATTATTATTATTTTGTTTAATTAACCTTTATTTAACTAGGCAAGTCAGTACAAATTCTTATTTACAATGATGCCTACCATGGCAAAACCCGGACGACGCTGGGCCAATTGTGCGCCGCCCTATGGGACTCCCAATCACAGCCGGATGTGATGCAGCCTGGATTCGAACCAGGTATTGCAGTGTGTTAGACCACTGCGCCAGTCGGGAGCCCAATGTGTATTATAGTATGTTGACTTGGACATGTTGTGGCTTTCGGATTTAGAATATAAAATAATATAAATATAAAGACTGGTATTTCACTCACCAGTCTAAGGTAACATCCTCTCCTTTAGCTGTTGTTTATGACACTTTCCCGGTAGATTTCTGCTAGAATATAATCCAAAATCTGTATACCTGGACTTTGATTTAGCTTTTCCAGTATTAGTGGCCATATTGTAAGTTCTAAATTTGCAAAACACTTAGTTTTCATGACGTACAGATATGCGTAACACGCTTCGACATGCTCTTGCATAAATGTCCAAATGACACTAGACTCAGCGCGCGAGGTTAGCTGAAAGATTGTGTGAAGAACAAAGGGATTCCACCTACTCTTGTAAAGCACAGCTCATTGACTATCTAGCTAGCTAGGTTTCAACACGATAGGTGGTCATTTGACAAAGATACAGTCAATCAAGTGAACACCGCCTGTGTCTTCGGCGCGCAATGATGTCGTACCTTCCTGGCTAAAATTGGCTTTCCAGTGGATATACTGAATGCAGAATGAGGGAATGTGGTTATGGTATGAGCCTGCATACTCACCACCCATTGAGCATGTTTGGGATACTCTGGATCGACGTGTACGACAGTGTGTTCCAGTTCCCGCCAATATCCAGCAACTTCGCACAGCCATTGGAAAGGAGTGGGACAACATTTCACATACCACAATCAACATCCTGATCAACTCTATGCGAAGGAGACGTGTCGAGGCAAATGGTGGTCACACAAGATACTGACTGGTTTTCTGATCCACGCGCCTACATTTTTTTTAAGGTATCTGTGACCAACAGATGCATATCTGCATTCCCAGTCATGTGAAATCCATAGATTACGGCCTATTGAATTTATTTAAATTGACTGATTTCTTTATATGAACTGTAACTCAGTTTAATTTTTAAAAAAAATGCATATTGCATTTATATTTTTGTTCAGTGTATATTTTTTCTCCAAAATCTGCATACATGGCACTGGAATGTGCTGTATGCTGCTTTCATGTGTTATCCTCTGAGCTCTGTACAGATGTATGATCTTATTTGATCACCCTGTTGCAGGATAACTTTCATGCAACTTGTAGTGTAGGTTTAAGGTTTTGAGGTTTAAAAAATGATTCTAAAGTTTGTAATTTCCACTTTGAAATTGATTTTCCCTTACAAAAATATATCAACCCCTACAAAAATGTCCATAATTATAATCCACGTAGTGATCAATTTATTAAAGTGGCCAATGATTTCAAGTCTGTATGTAAACAGCAGCCTCTCTGTGTTAGTGATGGCTGTTTAACAGTCTGATGGCCTTGAGATAGAAGCTGTATTTCAGTCTCTATGTCCCAGCTTTGATGCACCTGTACTGACCTCGCCTTCCGGATGGTAGTGGGGTGAACAGGCAGCAGTGAAGAGGCGACTCCGGGATGCTGACCTTCTAGGCAAAGTTCCTCTGTCCAGCGTCTGTGTTCTTTTGCCCATCTTAATCTTTTATTTTCATTGGCCAGTCTGAGATATGGCTTTTTCTTTGCAACTCTGCCTAAAAGGCCAGCATCCCGCAGTCGCCTCTTCACTGTTGACATTGCGACTGGTGTTTTGCGGGTACTATTTAATGAAGCTGCCAGTTGAGGACTTGTGAGGCATCTGTGAGGCACTCTAATGTACTTGTCCTCTTGCTCAGTTGTGCACTGGGGCCTTCCACTCCTCTTTCTATTCTGGTTAGAGCCAGTTTGCGCTGTTCTGTGAAGGGAGTAGTACACAGATCGAGATCTTCAGTTTCTTGTCAATTTCTCGCATGGAATAGCCTTCATTTCTCAGAACAAAAATAGACTGACGAGTTTCGGAAGAAAGTATTTGTTTCTGGCCATTTTGAGCCTGTAATCGAACCCACAAATGCTGATGCTCCAGATACTCAACTAGTCTAAAGAGGGACAGTTTAATTGCTTTTTTGATCAGCACAACCGTTTTCAGCTGTGCTAACATAATTGCAAAAGGGTTTTCTAATGATCAATTAGCTAATCCAAGTTCATCATTTTAAAAGGCTAACACAACATGCCATTGGAACACATGAGTGATGGTTGCTGATAGTGGGCCTCTGTACGCCTATGTAGATATTCCATAAAGAATCTGCCGTTTCCAGCTACAGTGGTCATTTACAACATTAACAATGTCTACACTGTATTTCTGATCAATTTGATGTTATTTTAATGGACAAAAAATTTGCTTTTCTTTCAAAAACAAGGACATTTCTAAGTGACCCCAAACTTTTGAATGGTAGTGTACATTTGGCAACTATTCCACCTGCAGTCAATAGTGCTACGGCAGATAATCTGGGAATCTGACAACAAGCGAAACTTAAACAATGGTCTAACCTTAAACACACAGCAGAACAATCTGAAGGTACATAAGATGCAGGTAGAATTCCTAACAACAGTCTGCCTTATAGAGGATGGTCTCCAGTATTGTTGGACATTGCTGCCTGGTATCGCTGTGACTATGGCATTACAGTCCTAGTTTGAGCATTTGACGGTTTGATTAATGCAGGCCAGTGAGAGGTTATCCATTTCAATATGGAGTTTACAGTTAATAAGCAACCAATGTTAAACCTTTAGGCTTGCTGCTTCGTTAGGAGGGATATTGAGGAGAAACTGCTAAATTCAACACAGAGGACATCAAAGCACCCACTCTGCAAAATGAGTACCAAACTCCTTGTTAGATATTCACCAATCTCCTAGGATACGGCCGCCACACACAATAATCACCCAGCAAAAATGTTGCCTGTATAATGCTCTTGAATAATGCTCTTCTTAAACAATTACTGTTAGCCAGGAGAGGGGCAGGTGTTGGCCTGCACTGTGAGATCTGAGAGGACACAGGTAGAGTGAAGCAAGAGCGGAACCATTTCAAGGCTTCTGGTGTGACAGCATAGCACATCTCAATATCAAAAGACAATAGGGAGGGGGACTGTAAATGGATCGTACATCAAGGGACATAATCGAATAAATGGAAGCAGAAATCCCTATATTATCCTCTGCGTATATCCCAATAACACAAGCATAACAGAGGATAACAGATTTGCAAAGCATACAGGAAATGTTTCCCAAAACTGAAAAAGTAGAGAGGATATATAGAGCCAGGACCAAGCTGCAGCCAGGTTCGTGCCAGTTCATTGCTGTCACTGCCCACACATTCACTTGATACAATCACTGAGACACCAAATGCCATGAGAATGTCAGACTCACTTTTTAAAGAGACAACTGTCTCAGTTCCACAACCAACATCCATCTCTGCAACAGAAAAAATATGGGATATCTCTACCTGTTATGGAAAACTATGTTAATAAATACTGTGGTGATGTCTAAAGAAACCCCAGTTTAAGAGAGAATGCATCAAGAGAATGAAAATAGCAAGCTCTTTTGATAATGAGTAGCAGTATACAAAATATGTTCTGTAAACCTTTCAAGTCCTCTCTGTTTTGGACAGAGGCAGATTTACTTCAATAGAACACTATATACAGTTGAAGTCGGAAGTTTACATACACTTAGGTCTTATGTCATTAAAACTCGTGTTTCAACCACTCCACAAATTTCTTGTTAACAAACTATAGTTTTGGCAAGTCTTTTAGGACATCTTCTTTGTGCATGACACAAGTAATTGTTCCAACAATTGTTTACAGACAGATTATTTCACTAATAAATTCACTGTATCACAATTCCAGTGGGTCAGAAGTTTACATACACTAAGTTGACTGTGCCTTTAAACAGCTTGGAAAATTCATGAAAATGATGTCATGGCTTTAGAAGCTTCTGATTGGCTAATTGACATCATTTGAGTCAATTGGAGGTGTACCTGTGGATGTATTTCAAGACCTACCTTCAAACTCAGTGCCTCTTTTCTTGACATCATGGAAAAATCTAAAGAAATCACCCAAGACCTCAGAAATAATAATTGTAGACCTCCACAAGTCTGGTTCATCCTTGGGAGCAATTTCCAAACGCCTGAAGGTACCACATTCATCTGTACAAGCAATAGTACGCAAGTATAAACACCATGGGACCACGCAGCCGTCAGCATCTACGCAAAGGACCTTGTGTAGATGCTGGAGGAAACAGGTACAAAAGTATCTATATCCACAGTAAAACGTCCTATATCGACATAACCTGAAAGGCCGCTCAGCAAGGAAGAAGCCACTGCTCCAAAACCGCCATAAAAAAAGCCAGACTACGGTTTGCATTGCACATTGGAACAAAGACCGTACTTTTTGGAGAAATGTCCTCTGGTCGGATGAAACAAAAATATAACTGTTTGGCCATAATGACCATCGTTATGTTTGGAAGAAAAATGGGGAGGCTTGCAAGCCGAAGAACACCATCCCGACCGCGAAGCACGGGGGTGGCAGCATCATGTTGTGGGGTTGCTTTGCTGCAGGAGGGACTGGTGCGCTTCACAAAATAGATGGCATCATGAGGCAGGAACATTACGTGGATATATTGAAGCAACATCTCAAGACATCAGTCAGGAAGTTAAAGCTTGGTCGCAAATGGGTCTTCCAAATGGACAATGACCCCAAGCATACTTCCAAAGTTGTGGCAAAATGGCTTAAGGACAACAAAGTCAAGGTATTGGAGTGGCCATCACAAAGCCCTGACCTCAATCCCATAGAAAATATGTGGGCATAACTGAAAAAGTCTGTGCGAGCAAGGAGGCCTACAAACCTGACTCAGTTACACCAGTTCTGTCAGGAGGAATGGGCAAAAATTCACCCAACTTATTGTGGGAAGCTTGTGGAAGGCTACCCGAAACATTTGACCCAAGTTAAACCATTTAAAGGCAATGCTGCTACCAAATACTAATTGAGTGTATGTAAACTTCTGACCCACTGGGAATGTGATGAAAGAAGTAAAAGCTGAAATAAATAATTCTCTCTACTATTATTCTGACATTTCACATTCTTAAAATAAAGTGGTGATCCTAACTAACCTAAGACAGGGAATTTTTACTAGGATTAAATGTCAGGAATTGTGAAAACTGAGTTTAAATGTATTTGGTTAAGGTGTATGTAAACTTCCGACTTCAACTGTATACAAAGGTATGTGGAAATCCCTTCAAATTAGTGGATTTGACTATTTCAGCCACACCCACTGCCTTCAGGTGTATACAAATCAAGCACACAGCAATGAAATCTCCATAGACAAACATTGTCAGTAGAATGGCCTTTTTGAAGAGCTCAGTGACTTTCAACGTTGCATCGTCATAGGATGGCACCTTTCCAACAAGTCAGTTCATAAAATTTCTGCCCTGCTAGAGTTGCCCATGTCAACTGTAAGTGCTGTTATTGTAAAGTGGAAACTTCTAAGAGCAACAACGGCTCAGCTGTGACGTGGTAGGCCACACAAGCTCACAGAATGGGACCAGTGATGAAGTGCATAGTGCATAAATATCACTACCAATTTCCAAACTGCCTCTTGAAGCAATATCAGCACAAGAACTGTTCGTCGGGAACTTAATTTTAGTTTTACCTTTATTTAACTAGGCAAGTCAGTTAACACATTTTGATTTTCAGTTAAGAACAGTGGGTTAACTGCCTTGTACAGGGGCAGAATGACAGATTTTTACCTTGTCAGCTCGGGGATTTGATCTTGCAACCTTTCGGTTACTAGTCCAACGCTCTTACCACAAGGCTACCTGCCACCCCATGAGATGGGTTTCCATGGCTATGCAGCTGCACACAAGCCTAAGATCACCATGCGCAATGCCAAGTGTTGGCTGGGGTGATGTAAAGCTCGCCACCATTGGACTCTGGAGCTGTGGAAACGCGTTCTCCGGAGTGATGAATCATGCTTCACCATCTGGCAGTCCGACGGACAAATCTGGGTTTGGTGGATGCCTGGAGAATGCTACCTGCCCGAAAGCACAGTGCAAACTGTCAAGTTTGGTGGAGGGGGAATAATGGTCTGCGGCTGTTTTTAATGGTTTGGGCTAGGTCCCTTAGTTCCAGTGAAGGGAACTCTTAACACTACAGCACACAATGACATTCTAGACGATTCTGTGCTTCCAACTTTGTGGCAACAGTTTGGGGAAGGCCCTTCCTGTTTCAGCATGACAATCCCCCTTGCACAAGGCGAGGTCCATGCAGAAATGGTTTGTCGAGAACGGTGTGGAAGAACTTGACTTGCCTGCACAGAGCCCTGACCTCAACTAGGGCTGTGGCGATCACTTAATTTCGTCAGCCGGTGATTGTCAAGCAAATAACTATCGGTCTCACAGTAATTGATCGTTAATTAACAAAAACACATTTAGCATCTCCTGGCTTCCAAAGATGCAGACCTTTGGAATATCTAAATTTTAATCCATGTAAAATACCCTACACCTTCTGTCACGCTTTTGTTGATGAACGTACCAAGGCGCAGCGTGCAGGGTTGAGTGAAACATATTTATTTCTAGAACTCACCAAAACAAAAGAAAGTACACAACGACCGTAACACAGGTGTGGCACACACAGGTACACACACAACTACAAACATAAGTAATATCCCACAACACAGGTGGGGGACTGAACAACCTAAATAGGATTCCCAATTAGAGACAACGACTAATAGCTGCCTGTAATTGGGAACCTAAACCAACCAACATAGAAATACAAACATAGACCAAAAAACACCCCTGATCACGTCCTGACCAAAAACACAAATGAGCAGCTAAAAGGGCTATCTATGGCCAGGACGTGACAGTACCCCCCCAAAGGCGCGGACTCCGACCGTGACCAAAAGTCACTGGGGGGGTCTCTCGGGTGGGTCCTCGCCTTTGGTGGCGGCTACAGTGCGGGCCGTACCGGCCCGAGAAGACGCACCGGATGCCCGGTACGTGGAGCAGGAACAGTACGTGCCAGGCTGGGACGACACCCTAGAAGCCTGGTGCATGAAGCAGGCACAGTACGTACCAGGCTGGGACGACATCCTAGATGCCTGGTGCGTGAAGCAAGAACAGTACGTACCAGGCTGGGACGACATCCTAGAGGCCTGGTGCATGGAACAGGAACAGTCCGTGCCGGTCTCTCGATGCGCACAGGGGACCTGATGCGTGGAACAGGGACAGGACGTGCCGGGCTCTCGATGCGCACAGGGGACCTGATACGTGGAGCAGGGACAGGACGTGCCGGGCTCTCGATCCGCACAGGGGACCTGATGCGTGGAGCAGGGACAGGACGTGCCAGGCTCTCGATGCGCACAGGGGAACTGATGCGTGGAGCCGGGACAGGATGTGCCGGGCTCTCGATGCGCACAGGGGACCTGATGTGTGGAGCAGGGACAGGACATGCCGGGCTCTCGATGCGCACAGGGGACCTGATGCATGGAGCAGGGACTGGACGTGCCAGGCTCTGAAGGCACACAGGGGACCTGATGCGTGGAGCAGGGACAGGACGTGCCGGGCTCTCGATGCGCACAGGGGACCTGATGCGTGGAGCAGGGACAGGACGTGCCGGGCTCTGAAGGCGCACAGGGACCTGGTGCGTGGAGCAGGGACAGGACGTGCCGGGCTCTGAAGGCGCACAGGGGACCTGATGCGTGGAGCAGGGACAGGACGTGCCAGGCTCTCGATGCGCACAGGGGACCTGATGCGTGGAGCAGGGACAGGCTGTGCCGTGCTCTGAAGGCACACAGGGGACCTGATGCGTGGAGCGGGAACAGGCTGTACTGGGCTGTGGAGACGCACCGGAGATACAGTGCGCAGAGCCGGCGCAGGATATCCTGGTTCAAGGAGGCGCACTGGAGACCAGGAGCGCTGAGCCGACACCCTCCTTCCAGGCTGCACACTCCCCCTAGCTCGACAGATGCGGGAAGCTGGCATGTCGCGCACCGGGCTGTGAACGCGCACTGGTGACACTGTGCACTTCACCGCCTCACACGGTGCCTTACCAGTGTGACGCTCCCTCTGGTAAGCACGGGGAGTTGGCCCAGGTCTCCAACCTGGCTCAGCCAACCTCCCCGTGTGCCCCCCCAAAATTCTTTTGGGGGGCTGCCTCTCGGGCTTCCTCGCCAGCAGTGTTCCCTCGTACTTCCTCTCATAGAAGAGCCGCTCTGCCATCGCTGCCTCCAACTCCTCCCTGGGACGGCGATACTCCCCCTCCTGGCTCCAGGGTTCCTGCACGGTTGCACGCTGCTTGGTCCTGGTGTGGTGGGATATTCTGTCACGCTCTTGTTGATGAACGGACCAAGGCGCAGCGTGCAGGGTTGAGTGAAACATATTTATTTCTAGAACTCACCAAAACAAAGTACACAACGACCGTAACACAGGTGTGGCGCACACACAGGTGTGGGGCACACACAGGTGTGGGGCACACACAGGTACACACACAACTACAAACATAAGTAATATCCCACAACACAGGTGGGGGACTGAACAACCTAAATAGGATTCCCAATTAGAGACAACGACTAACAGCTGCCTCTAATTGGGAACCCAAACCAACCAACATAGAAATACAAACATAGACCAAAAAACACCCCTGATCACGTCCTGACCAAAAACACAAATGAGCAGCCAAAAGGGCTATCTATGGCCAGGACGTGACACCTTCACAATAAATATATTATTTATTTTAGACAGGTCTAAAGAAGCATGATATGAAGAAAATATAGTCTATTTCAGAAGAACAGAATAACATATTGTCCTTATGTTAGGTCCATCTGGCTTTGCCAAATGGCTGTAAGCTACACTAGTTCATTTAGCAGTCAAGATTTGCTTATAATTCTGTGGCATGATTTTATAATATGAAAAATATGAAGAATACAATTGAACAAAGTTGAATAAAATAAAAAGTATATTTTCCCCAAACGATTTGAGGGAGTGCGCACATGCAGCTATTCTGTGTTGAGCTGTTAACAAATAAATAGGTACTCCATTATGTTTAGTTATTAATGTAACTTTAGTTGTTCTACAAACATTGGCCTATATGTTTTGATTTTTAATACATTATAAGGCTGCATGATGTGACTCTAATGATGATTTAAAAAATGCTGCTTGAAAGGCATGAGCTCCGCTTAGTTTTTTTTGCACAGGCTGTACACACTTCATCAGTCTCGCATTCACAATTTGACAAACACTTGATATTGCCTCTAATTCCGTGGATGCATCCCCTTTGTGTGGTCTTAATGCACCCTAAAGAAATCAATGCCCTTTGAGGCCAGTGGCTGTTGTGCCCTTGGCCCGGAGTGCTGCATTGTGCTCTTCTCCCTGAGTGCTGCTCACTCCAAAGCACCTCTACCTCACAAGTCTGTTTCACCTGTCTTTGTGCTTGTCTCCACCATCCTTCAGGTGTCACCCATCTTCCCAATTATCCCATGTTTATTTATACCTGTGTTCTCTGTTTGTCTGTTGCCAGTTAGTTTTGTTTGTGAAACCTACCAGCGTTTGTTCCCCTGCTCCTGTCTATTTCTTGCTCCTGTTTCATAGTGCTTCCCGGTTTTGACCCTTCTGCCTGCCCTGAGCCTGCCTGCCGTTCTATACCTTGCCCCACCTCACTGGATTATTGACACCTGCCTGCCCCTGACCCTGCGACTGCCGTTCTGGACCCTTTACACCTTCTCAGCCTTTGACCTGTCGTTTGACTGCCCCTGTATTAGAAATAAACTTTTGTTTCTTCGACACTGTCTTCATACCTGAAACGTGATAGTATGAACTGACCAGGACTGACCCAGCAGACTCGGACCAGCTCCGCGACGCCCTCTCCTCCCAAGGAGACACCATTGGAAGGCACAGACCTTGGTTGAACGCCATGACCAAGCATTGAACACATTGCTGGAGCAATTCTGTGGGTTGTCTACTAGGCAGCCTACCATGACGGTAACCTCCCAGCCCCTCAGTAACGTGGCTGTTAGCAGCGCCGCCTCTCCGGTCACCCCAGTTTCCCGGGAACCCCGCTTACCTCCCCCGGAGCACTTCGATGAAGAGTCGGGCACCTGTTGGGTGTTTCTTGCTCAGTGTTCACTCATCATCGAGCTGCAGCCCTCCTCCTTCCCATCGGACCACTCTAAGATAGCGTACCTCATCACACTGATGTCCGGGAGGGCTCTCGCCTGGGCTACGGCAGTATGGGAAGAACAGTCGGCTGTATGCTTCAGTCTGGAGGAGTTCATGGCAGAGGTAAAGAAAGTTTTCGATGCCCCATTGTCCGGGAGAGAGGCTGCACGGAAGTTACTCCAGCTTCGGCAAGGCTCCCGCAGTGTGGCAGACTATGCAGTGGATTTCCACACGTTGACAGCTGAGAGTGCCTGGAACCCGGAAGCACTGTTCGACATGTTCCTGCACGGAGTATCGGAGAAAGTAAAGGACGAGCTTGCTGCCCGGGATCTCGACTCGCTCATCGCCTTGACCATTTGGATCATGGTGACTACGGGAACGTCTGGAAGGAGAGGAGATTCGATTTCACTTGCCTGTCGAAGGATTCCACCTCGTCTCCGAGGTATCCCGGAAGTCCCCGACGGCTCCATTGCCGAGAGAGCCTCCGAAGACTGCCGATTCACCTCTTCCCGAGTCCATGCAACTAGGCAGAGCTAAGCTGTCTCCAGCTGAACGGCAATACAGGCTTCACACTAAGAGCTGCCTACATTGCGGGATTACTGGTCATTTCGTCTCCACCTGTCCACTAAAAGACCAGGCTCACAGGTAGGAGCGAGTACTCTGGTGGGCCATACAAAAACCTTTCCTCTCCCCTTACTCGCATCCTTTTTCATGCCATGTCGCTGTGGGGGAAACAGTCTAAATTTCTCCGGGTACTCATCGACTCTGGGGCCGATGAGAGCTTCATGGACGTTACCCTGGCTTCTGAGCTGGATATCCCCACTCCTTTCCCATTGACGTTAGAGCGCTCTATAGGCTGGGTCACAACACCATCCCCTCATTGACTGGTCTGCCAGTGCCATCATGGGCTGGAGCCCCTTCTGCCACACCCATTGCCTGAAGTCAGCGTAGCCTGCCCGGGACGTCTTCCTGGGAGATCGGAAGTTGCTCCGGACCTCTCCGCCATTCCCGGAGAGTACCAGGATCTCCAGGAGGTGTTCAGTAAGGCCCGGGCCACTTCGCTGCTTCCGCACCGACCATATGTCTGTGGGATTGACCTTCTCCCAGGCACCACTCCGCACCGGGGACAACTGTACTCTCTGTCGGGTTCTGGAGACCAAGGCTATGGAGACCTACATTGAGGGGTCTCAACGACATAACGGTGAAGAACCTCACATCTCCTCTGCCTTGGAGCCGCTCCAGGGGGGCACCGTCTTCTCCAAGATGGACCTACGGAATGCCTACCACCTGGTGCGGATACGGGAAGAGGACGAGTGTAAAACTGCCTTCAACACAACCAGAGGTCTCTACGTATATATCTTGTCATGCCATTTGGCCTTACCTACACCCCTACTGTGTTCCAGGCTGTGGTTAATGAAGTTCTCCGCGACAAGTTGAACCGGTTGTCTTCGTCTACCTCAATGACATCCTCGTCTTCTCGTCCGACAGGTTCTCCAACGCCTCCTGGAGAACAAGCTTTTTGTAAAAGCAGAGAAGTGCGAATTCCATCGCTCTACCATCCTCTTTCTGGGTTACATCATCGCTGCAGGGAGTGTAAAGATGGATCCCGGGAAGGTGAGAGCGGTGGTGGATTGGCCCCATCCTGCGTCCAGAGTACAGCTGCAACGTTTCCAACTTTTATCGCTGCTTTATCCGGGGCTACAGCCCCCTAGCTTCCCCCCTGTCTGCTCTCACCTTTCCCAAGGTTCTGTTCACGTGGTCCCCAGCTGCTGACTGGGCATTCCGGGATCTCAAACACCGCTTCATCACAGCTCCCATCTTGGTTCATCCTGACCCGTCCCGCCAGTTCATGGCGGAGGCCGATTCTTCAGATGTCGGAGTGGGGGCTGTCCTGTCCCAGCGGTCCACCCTGGACCTCAAGTTACATCCCTGTGCCTTCTTCTCCCACCGCCTCAATGCCATGGAGAGGAACTACTATGGGTGGAATCATGAGATTCTCGCAGTGAAGATGGCGTTGGAGGAGTGGAGGCACTGGCTGGAGGGGGCGGAACATCCTTTCATTGTGTGGACTGACCACAAGAACCTGGAATATCTCCGGACCACCAAGCGCCTCAATTCCAGGCAAGCTAGGTGGGCCCTACTGTTCACCCGGTTCAACTTCTCCCTCTCATACCCAAATCTAACTGCCTCTGAAGACTCTGAAGCAACGATATACATATTCTTGATACCATTTGAAAGGAAACACTTTGAAGTTTATGGAAATGTGAAAGGAATGTAGTAGAATATAGCACAATAGATCTGGTAAAAGATAATACAAAGAAAAAAACTACCGTTCCTTTGTATTTTTTTTGTACCATCATATTTGAAATGCAAGAGAAAGGCCATAATGTATTATTCCAGCCCAGGTTCAATTTAGATGTTGGTCACTAGATGGCATCAGTGTATGTGCAAAGTCTTAGACTGATCCAATGAACCATTGCATTTCTGTTAAAAATGTTGTATCAAGACTTCCCAAATGTGCCTTTTTGTTTAATAACTTTTCATGTTCAAAATTGTGCACTCTCCTAAAACAATAGCATGGTATTCTTTCACTGTAATACCTACTGTAAATTGGACAGCACAGTTTGATTAACAAGAATTTAAGCTTTCTGTCAATATCAGATATGCCTATGTCCTGGGAAATGTTCTTGTTACTTACAACCTCATGCTAATCACATTAGCCTACATCAGCTCAACCGTCCCATGGAAGGGACACCGATCCCGAAGATGTTTTTAACTGACTTGCCTAGTTAAATAAAGGTAAAAAAAGAAAAGAAAAAAGGACTTGATACAGTTGCGGCGAAATATATTGGCACCCTTGCACTTTTCTTCAATAATTCCCATTTTCTTCTAAAATGAGTAAAAAAATGTAAATAAATGTTTGTTTACCTTGTTTTGGGATTTTCAACATTGGAGAACCAATTGTATTTTTGTAAAGTTAAGTTTACAATTTTAATTAAGAAAATAAAGACAAACGGCATTTACAAAATGGAGCTAGTACTTAGTTGCACAGCCTTTGGCCAAGATAACTGAAGACAAATGATTATTGTATCCATCAATGAGCTTGTTGCACCTTTCTACTGGCAATTTGGCTCACTTTTCAGCAGCAAACTGCTCTAATTCTTCCATGTTTGAGTGGTACCCTTCACTAACTGCTATTTTCAGCTCTCACGTTTCTTCTTGAACTGATCCTGGGTGCTTTTTGATGTGTGTTTGTGGTTGTTGTCCTGCTGGAAGACTCACAACCTTAAATGGGGACCCAGTTTTTGGACAATGGGTTGAAAATTGGACTCCAAAACACCTGCTAATCTGATGATTTCATGATGCCTTGCAAACGTTTAAGGCCCTCAGTACCAGAGGCAGCAAATCAACACCACAGCATTATCAAAGTTCCCCATATTTGATTGTTGGGAGGGTCAGGATGCCAAGGTCTTTTGGAGTGCAATGTTCAACCCAGTGTCCAAAAACTGTGTCTCTGTTGAAGGTTGTGGAAATTCCAGAAGGACAACAACCCCAAACAAATGCACCATGGAATGGTTCAAGAAAAATCGCTGAATTTTTCTGGTGGCCAGCAAAGAGTCCAGATCTGAATCACATCCACAACCTCTGGCGAGAGCTAAAAACCGCAGTTGGTGGAGGGCACCCCTCAAATATTGAAGAATTAGAGCAGTTTGCTGCTGAAAAGTGGGCCAAATTGCCAGTAGAAAGGTGCAGCAAGCTAACTGATGGCTACAAGAAACATTTGTTGGCAGTTATCTTGCCCAATGGCTGCGCAACCAAGTATTAGCTCCAGGGTGCCAATACTTTTATCCATGCCATTTGTCTTTATTTTCACAAATAAAATGGTAAACTTAAGTTTACAAAACAATTGGTTCTGCAATGTTGACAATCCAATAACATTGTAAATAAACATGTATTTTTTTTTACTTATTTTATAGGAAATTTGAATTATTTAAGAAAAGTGAAAGGGTGCCAATATATTTGGCCGCAACTGTACATAAAGTGATTTAATTTCTAAACGGTAAGACTGGGGCAAAACGGATATGTATAAAAATACCCTCAAATAAAAGATGACATTCTGTACTGTCACATCTTATGAAATATTTGATTTCAAATCCAAAATGATGGAGTATAGGGCAACGTGTACATCACAAGTTGGCATGGCATCTGAGTAGAATTCAACTGTCTCACTCAGTTTCACTCATGTTGATTTCAGTTGATCATAAAAAAGACCATGCTAAACTAGTACAGAGATCTAACTTGTACATTATGACTTTGGGATATGTCTTGCTGTTTCCTACCATTAGATGTGATTCCATTCCATAAGACTGTATCTTGGGAAACCCTCCAGATCTCTTGGGATTTCATACAGTACTTGTTGGGTGCTGTCTAATTAAAACAAAAGAAACTCTCAAATGTCTTAATTTTGAAAGATGTTGTTCCATTTATATCAAGCTTGAACTTTTCATAGGTATGATCCAGAAATACACCCCCTGTTCTTTTAGCCCGTTGCGAAGCATCGCATGGTATCAGAGTCGAGAGACAAAATGCTATATTTAGAAGGAGGCAGTGCAGCAGGTGTGATGTTAGCCAATTAAACTCAACTCCAGGATGTACTTCACATCAACGGAGTTGAGCGGCGACCAATGTTCCCTCTCATTTTCTTCATCACTGAGCAAATTTCAGCTCTGCTGAGCGCAAACTTGAACATTGTGAGAATTATGTGCAACTTCTGGTGCGCATTTACTGTGACCACTGAGGCTGTACCTGCTTTTATTTACAGTTTTAACAGTGGCCAAGTAGGCTAATGTGGTTATTTAATCATAATGTAGGCCTACCAGAGTGGCCTACCATCAAAAACAAAATGGATCCCATAACATTTTAACATAGAAATAGATGATCTGTCATCCAGTAGCAGCAAATGTGTGGTGTTCAATGTAGGCCTACATTCCATGAGACTTTTGAAAAAGGCTTGACATTAATATGTTTATCCACTTGTCCTTCAGACAAGGAGGTGACTGAAAATGTTGTGTTGTTTGATGCAAGAAACCACTTTACAAAATAAAATGCATTATTATTCCCATAACATTATTAGAGAGAACCAGACAAATTATGCTACCATCTGCCTTTTGGCTACTTAGCCTATTCAAGACTGTCTCAAAATACAACACTGCTCCTTTAAGACATAAAAAAGCTCTTTACCTGACTGGCTTTTCAAAGATGGCTAGAAAAGCGCACATTATGTGCTCTTGTAAGAAGCAACCACTCCCACATTGTTGACTAGAAATCAGCTATAACTGGGCTAATAACTCACTAACTAGCAAAGAATATGAACAAATGTGCACAGGTGGCAACATACAGCTCTCACTTTGATATCAAAACAAGCGCATCTACTCGCGACTCCTCATGCTATAAACACAGTCTAGTTCAAAGTGAATGGCACAGATCCATATATGGCAACAACTGTTTGCATATAGGCTTACTGCAGCTCTGATTGGTTATGACACACCGGTCTGTGTAGAGTACAGGCCTGAGTCATCCCTGTCAATGCAATATAATCCTACTCCAATGCGCTCTGCCTACTAGAAAATCACTTGCACAGTTTTGCTGTCATGATTATCTCCTCTCGGGAATGACCAATGCGCAGCGACGTAACCAGAATACATGTTTATTGAAGATAACGGGACGAGACGGAACAAAACAATAAACGAAGAACAAGACGTGAACCCTAACGCTAAATCCTAAACTGGACACAGAGATCTAAACCTAAACACGACTGGCGAAACCTAACTAAACACGACTGGCGAAACCTAACTAAACACGACTGGCGAAACCTAACTAAACACGACTGGCGAAACCTAACTAAACACGACTGGCGAAACCTAACTAAACACGAATGGCGAAACCTAACTAAACACGAATGGCGAAACCTAACTAAACACGAATGGCGAAACCTAACTGTACACGAATGACAAGAACCTGACTGAACACCATAACATAAACAATAACCCACAAAACTAAAGTGCAAACCCCAAACATATATATGGTTCCCAATTAGAGGTAACGAGACTCAGCTGCCTCTAATTGGGAACCATTATCCCAACATAGAAATAGACACCATAGAACACAAGAAACCCCTACACCAAAGCAAAACTAAACCCTCCAGCCTGTGCACTCAGGCCTGGGCGTTACATTTGCATACTAAGTCTTGCATAGTTCGTTTTGTTTTGGTATGTAACATTGAAAGTGGCTAATATTGTGTTGATTCGATCACAATTCCCACAGTAGTGGGAAATGTTGATAATGTTAACTAAAGGGGAAAACTAGAAAGTTGAGTGAAGTTCAATCTCATGCATCTCTGCAGGAGCTGAAAAGTTTTCTGCATGACGTGCATGCACACAGCTTAGAGGGACAATTGGCATCGACCAGTGTGGGCGGACTGGAGCGCCTACATCACATAAAAAAACTACAGATTTCAGCACACAAAAATACAAATTATTAATTGCATGCTATTCTTTGGGTGCTGAAATCCATAGTTTTTATCAAAACTTAATTTTATGTGACGTCGGAGCTCCAGTCCACCCACACTAGTTGCCGCTCAACTTCGTGGATGTGATGTATATCGGGGAGTTGAGTTTAATTGGCTAGTGCGATGTAAGATATCTGAAGATGGAAACTGCTTCCATGGGTGACAGCACTTATTCTCTCTGTTTTAATTATTTATTTCCCCTTTAATATGCTGCAGACGACAGCAGCGTTGGGGCAAAGATCATATGGAGACTGCTGATGTCTGTAGTTCCCAAGTTAATGAACGTGCTTAGACCGGTAAGCTTGGGGAATATGGCATTGCCCTGTGTTATGATCCCCACTCCATAATCTATCCCCCTGATGTGGCACCAGTGTGGATAGACTAGCCCCTCACCTCACAATGATACAGACTGTGTCTTATTTCAGCATCTACATTATTCCAATTATCATGGTATATACAGCCTCCCTGCTTACACCCACCAACAAAGCTCCCTTTTCGTTGCTTGACAACACTCATCACAAGGCCTGGACTCCATTATATTTTACCTGATTTTTACCTCTTAGAGATCTACATCTAGGCAATGCCCTTTCCTTGGATTACCTCTCTCTGTTTAAGTGGTGTCTGTACCAAGAACCATGTGGACTGTTCCTACACAGAATAGCCAGACAGCCATAATGACTTTCTATCAGTTCCTGGGATGAACACAAGCATGGAAGTAGGTGACTCCCTGCTGTTCCATAAACCACCTCTCCCATGTGCCTCCCTGGTAAATAACAATATTTCCCAGGAGTCTGTCAAGCAATCACTAGGGGGGAAATCACTGGCATCCTTGACTGTTGAAGTCCTGCAACATCAGAGTGGTGATAAATCTGTCCCCTATGAGGGTCATAAGGGCTAATGAACAATGGGCTTTGGGATTCTTTGTGCAAATGGAAAACATCATCAACAAATACATTTGGGTAAATGACATAAGAGCCCTCCTGTTTCTTGGTGCAATGTTATTGTTCTGATTACCTGTTCCTTGCAAAGCTGAGAACTCCATAGCTCTCATCAGGAACTGCTTCTCTGCTGTCTCATAGCAACCTATAAATAGAAATGTCCCTATTAGGCAGTATGGCTGTGATGGCTGGAACAAGTTGTGGCCTCTTTAATTGTGCTGTAAACATGTCCTGTTTTCAAGGTGATGATTTACCCATTATTTTTGCAATATAATAAATCCAAGACAAAAATGAAAAAAACATCTGCAATGTGTATTCAAGAAATAAACATGAGTGTATTTGTTTTTGTCTTCAGGAGGGCTAAATATTGCAACCAAATTACAATTCTGATGTCTTGGACATGTGGGCACCCTGAGATGAATAGGCTACTGAACCTAACATCAACACACAATTTCCAATTCTGTTATAAGGCAGACAAGCGACAGCCACTTTCCCTGGCTCAACATCTGTGATGTTAATATGAATGATCATATGAAACTGTATAACTTCCAGTGTACAAAAATATTCAATTATACTTTTTACATATATAGAATCTTGATTCTCCCTATGTTGTGGGAGTGGGACATAGGCTAAGCTATAAAAAAATGTTAGTCATTATATATAAACATGTGTTATAAAACTGTGAATCTTTCCATTTTATTGGAAGGTAGAACTGGATTGTTTGTGTGATGCATGACAGAGGTTCTCACCAGACGCAATCTTTATTTTTGTCGACCCTGACGTCAAGAAAATGCACGTTTCATTCACCAGGCAAAAAAAAAACGTTATTTACAACCTCAGTATCTTGAGGTTGTGGTTATTGAATGGGCAGTGAAAGGAATGCCGCCTAATGGATTGATTTAGTGCGTTTCCATAACAAAAGCGAGGAGCATGATGCGCTATGGTGCCAGAGCTCTGAACCTAAACCAAGACAGTATTTGAGAAGCTCCGAATAAATTCAGGGAATTTAAAGAAGAACCTTGTATTTTCATTTTTCCCCCATTATGTTTCAGGGTTGCTAATGACAAAACATTGGGGCACCTTTGAACATGACAAGCCTGCATCAGGTAAGATATGTTGTGGAATGACAGGTACACCTTCTGCATATCTTGAACATACGAATATGTGGATTAATGCAGGTTGTTTTCACAAAAAAACGTAAATAGTCTACATATTAATATACCATTAATGTAATTTCCAATATCCAAGGCTTCATACCAACATTTTAAAGCCCGTACACTTTTTTGAGTAGACAAGTCTACTATAATTCGATAAATGAAGATAGTTTAGCTAATGAGAATATTAAATGTGAGGAGTCCATGGTTATGTGACGAGTCAAAAAACACATTAAATTGTGGTCCTTCAGGTTACTTCTGTTGATAACAAGTTTACTGTTATTTTAACGACATAAAGGAATCATAGTAAGTACTATATGTCTGTACAAAAAAAGTAGCCTACATTGTACAACAGATTAGGAATTTTGTAATGAAACCTTTTATACCAGATGCGCGTCTCTAACACAAATTATCCAAAACGAGGACCATGGACAGCGACGCGGTATAGCCTAGTCTAATCGTAACATCTATTCAACAGACAATGCACGTTAGGTAGCCTACCCGAATAAGACACATTTTAGTTGTCATTGAGTCGAGTAAGAAAAAATAATCTGAACATTACATAGATGTTTTTGCTGAAAACAACTCTTCAACTCTACTAGGATGATTAACGCTTATGCTTATTTTTTTATACAACCATATGATTATCTCAATATGTCATGTTCTTTATTATTGGTCTTTTATAATCGAAAAGTTCAACTAATACATTTATAGGCTTGGATCTGGGATTAATTGGTCAATTACAAAGCAACAATAACAAAATAACATTAAAATATTGAATACTAGGCTATTGTCCATCTACAAGCAATACATTCAAGATAAATGGCTTGATTAAAACACAGCACATTTAGCCTACATATACGCTATAATGTACATTCTTCCATCTAATTGATGTTTTACACAGGGAGATGGAAGCTTACAGAAGATACATGTTAGGTTAGGCCACTATTCACAAAATTATATATTTTTCGTTGCCATTAGCACCGTTTACTGTTTTGACAATAAAACTACCTAAGTAGGTATAAAGTTCCTTCCACAATTGCCATACCTGTTCATGTCTAAAATCAAATAGATTTGTAGAACACAGACTGCCTCCTGGTGGTAGTCTTGGGAGAGGCTTGGAAAGTATCAAGTGTGCTTGTGTGTTTGTGATAATACTAGATGGATGAATCAGTAAGCCGACCTATATATTAAGCAAAATATAATGCAAAAAAATCTATGCTTTGTTTGAAGGGCTGCAGGTTGTGACTGCCTTTCACAACTGAGGGAGGGCGCTATCTGTGGTTGTCTTGGCAATGATGGCAGACATACTGGAGCTGCGGACAGACGGGAACTCTCTCCTGAAGGCGGTGTGGCTCCGACGCCTGAGGCTCACCAGGCTCCTGCTGGATGGGGGTGCCTACATCAATGAGAGCAACGAGCGAGGAGAGACACCGCTCATGGTGGCCTGCATGTCCAAACATAGCGATCCGCAGAGCGTCAGTAAGGCAAAGCTGGTTAAGTACCTACTGGATAACAAGGCTGATCCCAACATCCAGGATAAAGCAGGCCGGACAGCCCTGATGCACGCCTGCAGCCAGAGGGCAGGACATGAGGTGGTGTCCCAACTGTTGACCAATGGGGCAGACCCAAGTCTGGAAGACAGGAGTGGGGCCTCTGCTCTGGTCTATGCTGTCAACGCAGATGATAAGGAGACCCTAAAGGGACTCCTAGACGCATGTAAAGCCAAGGGCAAAGAGGTCATCATTATCACCACAGACAAGTCACCCTCTGGCACCAAAACCACCAAGCAGTACCTGAATGTCCCCCCTTCCACAGAGCTAGAGGATAAGTGCTCCTCTGCATTCTGCACCACTCCCTCTGACATTGAGCTCAACACCTCCTCCTCACCTAACTCAGCCGAGCAGCACAACACTATCTTCAGTTTCCAGACAAAGTTGAAAACATTGTCCAGCACAGCAGCAAAGCTTCCCAATGGGCCGACTTCTCCCACGCGGCGACCAGCCAACCCCAAGCGTGCTCGTTTACCCCAGCTGAAGCGTCTGCAGTCAGAGCCCTGGGGGCTGATCGCTCCCTCCGTCCTCGCTCCAGCTGCTGCCCACGAGGAGAGTAAGAGAACCACCTCTGATGAGGACGTTGTCACAGGCATCAATGGACTTTCTCTGTCCAAGAGATCGACTCTGTCTCGACAAAACAGTGTGGATGGCAAGGATGTGTTGTTTCCACAAATTTCGTCCTCATTATCTGTCCCTCCAACTTCCAAATCGGCATATGAGAGGAGTCTGTGTCAGCAGCACCAGCCCCTAGCCCGGCGTATTACCGTCCCTGCAGAGCAGGACAGTAGCAGTAACAGTGGGCCAGCCAGTTTGAGAGACACGGTCTACAGGAGATGGCTGGGCACTGACCACTATGACTCAGACTCCCAGCTGTACTCAGACTCTGGCATGCTGGACTCTCCTAAGGTTCCTCTAGAAAGGAAGAAACTCAATGGGTCTCCATTAGCCATGCTGACCAACTCCAGGGAGTCCCTAGACATCAACAACAGCAAGTCATCTCCTAGCACAGCACAATGGTGCGCACCAGGCCTCCTGGAGAGGCGAGGATCAGGGACTCTGCTGCTGGACTACATTTCCCATACCCGGCCTGGCCATCTACCCCCCCTGAACTTCAACCCCAACCCTCCTATACCTGACATTGGAGCCAGCAGCAAGCCCTCGTCCCCTCTTGCCTCAGGTTTCAGATCAATAGCTCCAGTAGCAGCAAACTCACCAAATAGAGGCCAGCTCAAGTCAAAGAAGAAACTTGTAAGGAGGCACTCTATGCAAGTGGAGCAAATGAAACAACTCTCTGCTTTTGAGGAGCTGTAGTGGGACTTATTGTTTGTAGATGTAGCAATGTTCACCACATAAAAAAATAGTAACTTTTCTAAAAGAAATGTACTGATTTTGTAGAACTTTTTTATTTCAACCTTTCCTCTTAGAAAACCAGTGGAACAAGAATATAACTTGCTTATACAGTTGTAAATGTTATGAATGCTCTTAGAATATCAGCACCACCTATTCAACATTACAGGTTAGACACTTGCAACATCTAAAGGTAACAACTGATGGCTGAGAGATTCAAAAGAATTACATTTCTAGACATTTAAAAATCACAAAAACTACTTGAATGTAACCATATGAATAATAATTATTTGTTGGCCCATCAAGTCCTTTAGATGTGCAATCCTAAGAACACATACAGTAGGAGGTACATGTGTAGCCAACAAGTCAGCTGGTTGTGTAGAATTATGTTATTCATTCAACATGCTGATGGGATTACTAGAAATACAAAAAATGTGTTATGTTTTGTATGTTGTAGCTCTAGTATGAAAGGGAGTTTGATTTTGTTTTGTAGCAAACTTGTATGCAGTGCCTTCAAGACAAATTATCGGAAATGAAGGTGGATCAAAAAGTTATTTATAAGTCCCAATGCAACCAAAAGGTGTTTTGTTTTAGTGCCGTTGGTTTCCAAATCCTATGACTTATATGCCTTAAGTACAATTACAGAGACTTTGGAAATCAGCATTTTACTTTCGTAAATTCTAAATTGCCCAAGAGAAAAATAAATGGTGTTTCTCCAAATGTTTTGTAGATATAGCAGGGCATGTATTTTCATACATCAGTTCCATGACAAAACAACAAAACTCAGCAAAAAAAGAAACGTCCTCTCACTGCTTTTATTTTCAGCAAATTTACATGTAAATATTTGTATGAACATAGCAAGATTCAACAACCGAGACATAAACTGAACAAGTTCCACAGACATGTGACTAACAGAAATTGAATAACAAAGGGGGGGGGGGGGGGGGGGTCAAAATCAAAAGTAACAGTCAGCATCTGGTGTGGCCACCAGCTGCATTAAGTACTGCAGTGCATCTCCTCCTCATGGACCGCACCAGATTTGCCAGTTCTTGCTGTGAGATGTTACCCCACTCTTCCACCAAGGCACCTGCAAGTTCCTGGACGTTTCTGAGGGGAATGGCCCTAGCCCTCACCGTCCGATCCAAAAGGTCCCAGGCGTGCTCAATGGGATTGAGATCCGGGCTCTTTGCTGGCCATGGCAGAACCCTGACATTCCTGTCTTGCAGGAATGTCAGAACAAGAACAAGCAGTATGGCTGGTGGCATTGTCATGCTGGAGGGTCATGTCAGGATGAGCCTGCAGGAAGGGTACCACATGAGGGAGGAGGATGTCTTCCCTGTATAGCACAGCATTGAGATTACCTACAATGACAACAAGCTCAGTCCGATGATGCTGTGACACACCGCCCCAGACCATGACGAACCCTCCACCTCCAAATTGATCCTGCCGAGTATTGGATCAGTTGTGGGTCTACTCTCCACAGTTTATAAGATCTAGAAAGGCATAGTAGCAGGCCAGTCTGGCTGTATTTTTATTTCTGATACTGAGATGCACTGTCTGTTGTGGATCATCATTCTCCCAAGTCATCCTTTAATAATGTGGCTACATATGCTCCAAGCATTCCCAGTTATTCAGGAAAGCCTAAAGAACAATCTGATTTCTCTCCGATGATAAATATAGCATGTTGAAAATCTGACTGCCCTTAGCTGATCATTCTCTGCAGCCAGCTCTGGTCGTAGTGTAGTGTTACAGGCAGGGAGAGTGAGCTTGTCCGTGGTGGTCAGCGAACCCTCAACCTTCTGGCCTGTAGCCCTGCTTGGCATATCCACGTATATAAACACAGGGTCTCTACAGTTATTATTATTTTGGTCTTGAACATTATTTGTAGTTAATTCTATGTGGCGGAGGGAGTGCATTTTTTTTTACAGTACATGGGGAGTGTCAAAATAATGTCCCTTAACACAATACAACTACTTAAAACTATTGACGCACCAATGTGTCAATCTAAGTAACATAATAAAAAAATCCCCATCAAAATCCATCAGTTTAAGCTAGAGATATGTTTTTTATTGCATGTGTTGTGTTTCAATCTGCTTCCGCCTATGTCGGCCATCCGCATCTGCGTTGGAAGGTGGCCGAGCTCCAGCGGTGTTTTTCAAACCTTGAGGCCTCCCGAAAATCTTATCACGAAAACATCTATAGTGTCCGAACAGCTTGGCCTACAAACTATTATAGAACGATGAGACTCTCACGAACACAATGGTGTTCTCCGTTTTGCTCTACAACCTCCAGAAGTGTCACAGGACTCATCTGAAGGGAATGCATACAAATTAATGGAAGTATGGAGGTAGTCTTGTGGCAACAAAAATAAAGTGTATGTCCTAGATATAGGATGAATGTTTTATTCAATGCGTTTCTATGGGCTATCGTAGTAAAGGTCAAAGAAAATATTATATCCCCCCAAAAATATATATACTTTTTTTCTAATCAAATAGCTACATGATCCATGGTATGACCATCTTAAAACAATTCCATATGTTAGCTTAATGCATATGTTCAAGTAAAGAGATGAAGCCTGGGCCAAGTACCATAGAACCAAAGATCAGATTGATTGGGAATCCTATAGAAAATTAAGAAACTTCAGTAAAACTAAAATTAGAAATGCAAAAGCCTCATTCTATATGGATAGTCTTATAAAGAATTCAAAATAAGCACAGCAGTTTTGGAAATACACATATTACCTTTTAAATAGGTTAAATAATCAACCCATTCAGCATCTAATCCTCCAGGACATTCATGAGCCATCAGATATAGCTGATGTTTTTAATCACTAGTTCTCACCTATTAGCTCATCTGTTACCTCAAAAAATAATTCCACCCATGATTCCATTAATGCTACAGTGCCTTCAAAAAATTCAGACCCCATCCCTTTTTCCAGATTTTGTGACGTTACAGCCTTATTCTAAAGTTGATTAAATAAAACATTTTCGTCATCAATCTACACACAAAACCCATAATTACAAAGGAAAAACAGGTTTGTATAAATTGTTGTACATTTACTAAAAATGTTAAAAAGAAATACCTTATTTTCATAAGTATTCAGACCCTTTGCAATGAGACTTGAAATTGAGCTCAGGTGTATCCTGTTTTCATTTATAATCATTGAGAAGTTTCTACAACTTGATTGGAGTTCTGTGATTGTTCACCTGTGGTGAATTCAATCGAATCCACATGATCTGGAAAGGCACACACCTGTCTATGTAAGGTCCAACAGTTGACAGTGCAGGTCAGAGCAAGAACCATGTCATGAGGTCAAAGGAATGGTCCATAGAGCTCCGAGACAGCAATATGTTGAGGCACAGATCTGGGGAAGGTTACCAAAAGTAGTCTGCAGCATTGAAGGTCCCCAAGAACACAGTGGCCTCCATCATTCTTAAATGGAAGAATTTTGGAACCACCAAGACTCTTCGTAGAGCTGGCCGCCCGGCCAAACTTAGCAATCGGGGGCGAAGGGCCTTGGTCAGGGAGGTGACCAAGAACCCAATAGTCACTCTGACATAGCTCTAGAGTTCCTCTAGAGTTCCTCCACCAATCTGGCCAGATGGAAGCCACTCCTCAGTAAAAGGCACATGACAGCCTGCTTGGAGTTTGCCAAAGGGCACCTAAAGGACTCTCAGACCATGAGAAACAAGATTCTCTGGTGTGATGAAACCAAGATTGAACTCTTTGGCCTGAATGCCAAGCATCACTTCTAGAGAAAATCTGGCACCATCCCTACGGTTAAGCATGGTGGTGGCAGCATCATGCTGTGGGGATGTTTTTCAGCGGCAGGGACTGGGTGACTATTCAGGATAGAGGGAAAAATAAAAAAGTACAGAGAGATCCTTGATGAAAACCTGCTCCAGAGCACTCAGGACCTCAGACTGGGGCGAAGGTTCGCCTTCCAACAGGACAATGACCCTAGGATCGGTAGGGTGGTCAGTTTTACGAGGGTATGTTTGGCAGCATGAGAGAAAGATGCTTTGTTGCGAAATAAGAAGCCGATTCTGGATTTAATTTTGGATTGGAGATGCTTAATTTGAGTCTGGAAGGAGAGTTTACAGTCTAGCCAGACACCTAGGTATTTGTAGTTGTCCACATATTCTAAGTCAGAGCCGTCCAGAGTAGTGATGCTGGACAGGCGGGCAGGTGCGGGCAGTGATCGGTTGAAAAGCATGCATTTAGTTTAACTTGCATTTAAGAGAAGTTGGAGGCCACGGAAGGAGAGTTGTATGGCATTGAAGCTCGTCTGGAGGGTAGTTAACTCAGTGTCCAAAGAAGGGCCAGAAGTATACAGAATGGTGTCATCTGTATAGAGGTGGATCAGAGAATCACCAGCAGCAAGAGCGACATCATTGATGTATACAGAGAAAAGAGTTGGCCCGAGAATTGAACCCTGAGGCACCCCCATAGAGACTCCCAGAAGTCCGGACAACAGGCCCTCCGATTTGACACACTGAACTCTATCAGAGAAGTAGTTGGTGAACCAGGCGAGGCAATCATTTGAGAAACCAAGGCTGTTGAGTCTGCCAATAAGAATGTGGTGATTGACAGAGTCGAAAGCCTTGGCCAGGTCAATACGGCTGCACAGTAATGTCTCTTATCGATAGCGGTTATGATATCATTTAGGACCTTGAGTGTGGCTGAGGTGCACCCATGACCAGCTCTGAAACCAGATTGCATAGTGGAGAAGGTACGGTGGGATTCTGTTTGTTAACTTGGCTTTCAAAGACCTTTGAAAAGGCAGGGTAGGATAGATATGGGTCTGTAGCAGTTTGGGTCTAGAGTGTCACCCCCTTTGAAGAGGAGGATGACCGCGGCAGCTTTCCAATCTTTGGGAATCTGAGACGATACGAAAGAGAGGTTGAACAGGCTTGTAATAGGGGTTGCAACAATTTCAGCAGATAATTTTAGAAAGAGAGGGTCCAGATTGTCTAGCCCGGCTGATTTGTAGCTCTTTCAGAACATCAGCTAACTGGATTTGGGTGAAGGAGAAATCGGGGAGGCTTGGGCGAGATGCTGTGGGGAATGCAGGGCTGTTGACCGGGGTAGGGGTAGCATGGCCAGCCGTAGAAAAATGCTTATTGAAGTTCTCAATTATAGTGGATTTGTCGGTGGTGACAGTATTTCCTAGCCTCAGTGCAGTGGGCAACTGGGAGGAGGTGCTCTTATTCTCCATGGACTTTACAGTGTCCCAGAACGTTGTTGAGTTTGTGCTACAGGATGCAAATTTCTGCTTGAAAAAGCTAGCCTTAGCTTTCCTAACTGCCTGTGTATATTAGTTCCTGACTTCCCTGAGAAGATGCATATCGCGTGGGCTATTCGATGCTAATGCAGAACGCCACAGGATGTTAATGTGCTGGTCAAGGGCAGTCAAGTCTGGAGTGAACCAAGGGCTATATCTGTTCCTGGTTCTACATTTTTTTAAAGGGGCATGCTTATTTAAGATGGTGAGGAAGGCACTCTTAAAGAATGACCAGGCATCCTCTACTGACGGGATGAGGTCAATATCCTTCCAGGATACCCGGGCCAGGTCGATTAAAAAGGCCTGCTCACTGAAGTGTTTTAGGGAGCGTTTGACAGTGATGAGGGGTGGTCGTTTGACTGCAGACCCATTACGGATGCAGGCAATGAGGCAGTGATCGCTGAGATCTTGGTTGAAAACAGCAGAGGTGTATTTAGAGGGCAAGTTGGTTAGGATGATATCTATGAGGGTGCCTGTGTTTACTGATTTGTGGTTGTACCTGGTGGGTTCATTGATAATTTGTGTGAGATTGAGGGCATCAAGCTTAGATTGTAGGGAGGCCGGGGTGTTAAGCATGTCCCAGTTTAGGTCATCTAGCAGCACGAGCTCTGAAGATAGATGGGGGCGATCAGTTCACATATGGTGTCAAGGGCACAGCTGGGGGCAGAGGGTGGTCTATTGCAAGCGGCAACGGTGAGAGACTTGCTTTTGGAAAGGTGGATTTTTAGGAGTAGAAGCTCGAATTGTTTGGGTACAGACCTGGAGGTTATCTCTGCAGTAGATTGCAACACCGCCCCCTTTGGCAGTTCTATCTTGTCTGTACTTCCTAAGCCAGGATTCAGACACGGCTAGGACATCCGGGTTGGCAGAGTGTGCTAGGGCAGTGAATAAAACAAACTTAGGGAGGAGGCTTCTAATGTTAACATGCATGAAACCAAGGCTTTTACGGTTACAGATGTCAACAAATGATAGCGCCTGGGGGGTGGGAGTGGGGCTAGGCACTGCAGGGCCTGGGTTAACCTCCACATCACCAGAGGAACAGAGGAGGAGTAGGATAAGGGTACGGCTAAAGGCTAAAAGGACTGGCCGTCTAGTATTTTCGGACCAGCTAGTGAAAGGAGCAGATTTATGGGTACGGTAGAATAGATTCAAGGCGAAATGTACAGACAAAGGTATGGTAGGACGTGAATACAGTGAGGGTAAACCTGTGCATAGAGTGACGATGAAAGAGATATTGTCTCTAGAAATATCGTTTAAACCAGGTGATGTCTCCGCATGTGTGGGAGGTGGGACTAAAGTGTTAACTAAGGCGTATTGAGCAGGGCTAGAGGCTCTACAGTGAAATAAGGCAATAATTACTAACCAAAACTGCAATGGACAAGGCATATTGACGTTATCGAGAGGCATTCATAGCCGAATGGTCATAGGAGTCCAGTGTGTGGCTTCAGGCAGCTAGCAGGCCGGGGCTAATAGCTAGCAGAAGGGCCTTGGAGGGACGTCTTGACGGGAGAAAGTCTGTTTTGGCCCCCTCGTGTTGTTCCGTCAGCAAACGGAGAGCGGGGCTCTGTGTGGTAAACCAGGCCAATTGGCAAAATAGGTATAGTGGCCAAAGAATTTGTCCGATGGGCCTCTTAAACTAACAGTCCAATGTGCTCTGGACAGCTAGCAGGCCGCAATGATGGCCTACCCGGCCAAACCCGGACGACGCTGGGCCAATTGTGTGCCGCCCTATGGCACTCCCAATCACGGCTGGATGTGATACAGCCTGAATACTTGGAACCAGGAGATCAACACTGCAATTCAGAAATGTAACTATAAAGATTAAACCAACTGATATACTGCCTCTCCTCAATTAAATAAATATAAAGAAAGGAGCTGGCCTGGATGGACTGGAACCCACATTTATAAAGTGTGCTGCTAATGTTATAATGTATCCTCTAGTCTAGCCGATCTATTCTACATGTATTTAACAACTGGTGAAATACCTTTTGCATAGAAATGTACCCAAGTGACCCTCTTCCTTAGGCTCACACATCTATAGGCCTATATCAGTAATCAGTAATTGTCTTTGAGAAATTAATACATTACCAAATATATCAGTACCTAGATGAATGTAAGTACATTTCACCCTTTCAATCTGGCTTTAGACCCAACAATTCTACTACTACAGTATTAGTGACACTTACTAAAATATATACAGTTGAAGTCGGAAGTTTACATACACCTTAGCCAAATACATTTAAACTCAGTTTTCACAATTCCTGACATTTAATCCTAGTAAAAATTCCCTGTCTTAGGTCAGTTAGGATCACCACTTTAATTTAAGAATGTGAAATGTCAGAATAATAGTAGAGAGAATTATTTATTTCAGATTTAATTTCTTTCATCACATTCCCTGTGTGTCAGAAGTTTACATACACTCAATTAGTATTTGGTAGCATTGCTTTTCAATTGTTTCACTTGGGTCAAACATTTCAATTAGGCTTCCACAAGCTTCCCACAATACGTTGGGTGAATTTTGGCCCATTCGTCCTGACAGAGCTGGTGTAGTCATGTTTGTAGGTCTCCTTGCTCGCACATGCTTTTTCAGTTCTGCCCAAAAATTTTCTACAGGATTGAGGTCAGGGCTTTGTGACGGCCACTCCAATACCTTGACTTTGTTGTCCTTAAGCCATTTTGCTACAACTTTGGAAGTATGCTTGGGGGCATTGTCCACTTGGAAGACCCATTTGCGACCAAGCTTTAACTTCTTAGGGCTAGGTCAATTTTTTCTCCACTTCCTGCCCAAAGTAAACTGCCTGTAGCTTAGGCCCTGAAGCCAGGATATGCATATAATTGGTACCATTGGAAAGAAAACACTTTGAAGTTTGTAGAAATGTTAAAATAATGTAGGAGTATAACACAATAGATATAGTAGGAGAAAATCCAAAGAAAATCTTTTTTTTGAGAGACCATCCTCTTAGAAATGCAAGAGAAAGCTCCCTGGATGCAATTCCTATGGCTTCCACAGGGTGTCAGCAGTCTATGTTCAAGGTTTCAGGATTGTAACTTCAAAAACGAATAAGAAATAACAGTTTAGTAGAAGGACACAGTCTTGGAAATTCGTATTTGCGCACGCCATGACGACATTACGCACCTGCTAAAATTGGTTTCCTATTGAACATACTTCTTTCCGAAAGAAATATTATAGTTTGATTACATTTTAGGGTATCTGAGGAGTAAATAGAAAGTATTTTGACTTGTTGAAACAAAGTTTAGGGGTAGATTTTTGGATTCTTTAACTTTAACTTCGTGACTGATGTCTTGAGATGTTGCTTCAATATATCCACATCATTTTCTTACCTCATGACGCCATCTATTTTGTGAAGTGCACCAGTCCCTCCTGCAGCAAAGCACCCCCACAACATGATGCTGCCACTCCCGTGCTTCATGGTTGGGATGGTGTTCTTCAGCTTGCAAGCCTCCCCCTTTCTCCACCAAACATAACGATGGTTATTATGGCCAAACAGTTCTATTTTTGTTTCATCTGACCAGAGGACATTTTTCCAAAAAGTACGATCTGTCCCCATGTGTAGTTGCAAACCGTAGTCTGGCTTTTTTATGGCAGTTTTGGAGCAGTGGTTTCTTCCTTGCTGAGCGGCCTTTCAGGCTATGTTGATATAGGACTCGTTTTACTGTGGATATAGATACTTTTGTACCTGTTTATGTTTAATGTGACTGAATCGCACAACTGCTATACAGTTGTTAGTGAATGTTGCACTAAAATGTCACAATTAATATTTCTAATGTTCAAATGTTACAATAAAGTTGCAATANCCTTTCTCCACCAAACATAACGATGGTTATTATGGCCAAACAGTTCTATTTTTGTTTCATCTGACCAGAGGACATTTTTCCAAAAAGTACGATCTGTCCCCATGTGTAGTTGCAAACCGTAGTCTGGCTTTTTTATGGCAGTTTTGGAGCAGTGGTTTCTTCCTTGCTGAGCGGCCTTTCAGGCTATGTTGATATAGGACTCGTTTTACTGTGGATATAGATACTTTTGTACCTGTTTATGTTTAATGTGACTGAATCGCACAACTGCTATACAGTTGTTAGTGAATGTTGCACTAAAATGTCACAATTAATATTTCTAATGTTCAAATGTTACAATAAAGTTGCAATATTAATGTTTCAATATATGTTGCACTAAAGTAACAATGTAGGTTACAATAAAGTAACAATGTTGAAATACGTTGTTTTTTTATTTTTTTTGTCCTTGCTCTCAGTATTCGTTTCGGTGTTGTATAAGGGTTTTTGATATGTAAAATAGTCACACTAGAATGTGATGGGGCATTCTTGTGGCAATGCTGGGGACTGCCAGTGACAGAGTTTTAAATGTTTTAATAACTGGGCTGGGATATATAAGAATTTTGATGACTGCATAGGAGAAATATGTTAATTCAGTATACATCCCATTATCCCACGACCATAAAACACACTTTTTCACCTACTTTTCCATGAAAATTTCAAAAAGTAATGATTGATTATTTCAAAGGGTTACTAATGACACATGATTTGGATATTTTCATGTCTGGGGAAAAATTTGGGATTAAATGGGTTAATTAGTTGTGTTCTTATTTGTTGATAATTCAATGTGACAACTTACCCGACGTAGTGTGACATTTTACCCGCTGATGGGGCAAATTGTCACAATTGCACACTCTCTATTTAACGGTCTACAACTCTGTGAAATAAGACATGAAGATGCATTGAATACAAAATATGTGCCCAAGACGTCCTTCTTTCATTTGGTATGACATTTATACCATTGTGCTGTATTGTGCCCAGTAAATGTTAGACAGCATGAAAAGTGTGACAACATGATGCTGCCACTCCCGTGCTTCATGGTTGGGATGGTGTTCTTCAGCTTGCAAGCCTCCCCCTTTCTCCACCAAACATAACGATGGTTATTATGGCCAAACAGTTCTATTTTTGTTTCATCTGACCAGAGGACATTTTTCCAAAAAGTACGATCTGTCCCCATGTGTAGTTGCAAACCGTAGTCTGGCTTTTTTATGGCAGTTTTGGAGCAGTGGTTTCTTCCTTGCTGAGCGGCCTTTCAGGCTATGTTGATATAGGACTCGTTTTACTGTGGATATAGATACTTTTGTACCTGTTTATGTTTAATGTGACTGAATCGCACAACTGCTATACAGTTGTTAGTGAATGTTGCACTAAAATGTCACAATTAATATTTCTAATGTTCAAATGTTACAATAAAGTTGCAATATTAATGTTTCAATATATGTTGCACTAAAGTAACAATGTAGGTTACAATAAAGTAACAATGTTGAAATACGTTGTTTTTTTATTTTTTTTGTCCTTGCTCTCAGTATTCGTTTCGGTGTTGTATAAGGGTTTTTGATATGTAAAATAGTCACACTAGAATGTGATGGGGCATTCTTGTGGCAATGCTGGGGACTGCCAGTGACAGAGTTTTAAATGTTTTAATAACTGGGCTGGGATATATAAGAATTTTGATGACTGCATAGGAGAAATATGTTAATTCAGTATACATCCCATTATCCCACGACCATAAAACACACTTTTTCACCTACTTTTCCATGAAAATTTCAAAAAGTAATGATTGATTATTTCAAAGGGTTACTAATGACACATGATTTGGATATTTTCATGTCTGGGGAAAAATTTGGGATTAAATGGGTTAATTAGTTGTGTTCTTATTTGTTGATAATTCAATGTGACAACTTACCCGACGTAGTGTGACATTTTACCCGCTGATGGGGCAAATTGTCACAATTGCACACTCTCTATTTAACGGTCTACAACTCTGTGAAATAAGACATGAAGATGCATTGAATACAAAATATGTGCCCAAGACGTCCTTCTTTCATTTGGTATGACATTTATACCATTGTGCTGTATTGTGCCCAGTAAATGTTAGACAGCATGAAAAGTGTGACAACATGATGCTGCCACTCCCGTGCTTCATGGTTGGGATGGTGTTCTTCAGCTTGCAAGCCTCCCCCTTTCTCCACCAAACATAACGATGGTTATTATGGCCAAACAGTTCTATTTTTGTTTCATCTGACCAGAGGACATTTTTCCAAAAAGTACGATCTGTCCCCATGTGTAGTTGCAAACCGTAGTCTGGCTTTTTTATGGCAGTTTTGGAGCAGTGGTTTCTTCCTTGCTGAGCGGCCTTTCAGGCTATGTTGATATAGGACTCGTTTTACTGTGGATATAGATACTTTTGTACCTGTTTATGTTTAATGTGACTGAATCGCACAACTGCTATACAGTTGTTAGTGAATGTTGCACTAAAATGTCACAATTAATATTTCTAATGTTCAAATGTTACAATAAAGTTGNAGGAGAAATATGTTAATTCAGTATACATCCCATTATCCCACGACCATAAAACACACTTTTTCACCTACTTTTCCATGAAAATTTCAAAAAGTAATGATTGATTATTTCAAAGGGTTACTAATGACACATGATTTGGATATTTTCATGTCTGGGGAAAAATTTGGGATTAAATGGGTTAATTAGTTGTGTTCTTATTTGTTGATAATTCAATGTGACAACTTACCCGACGTAGTGTGACATTTTACCCGCTGATGGGGCAAATTGTCACAATTGCACACTCTCTATTTAACGGTCTACAACTCTGTGAAATAAGACATGAAGATGCATTGAATACAAAATATGTGCCCAAGACGTCCTTCTTTCATTTGGTATGACATTTATACCATTGTGCTGTATTGTGCCCAGTAAATGTTAGACAGCATGAAAAGTGTGACAACATACCTCGCTCTCCCTTACACACACGTACACATGGATTTTGTACTGTATATATGTGGTAGTGGTGGAGTAGGTGCCTGAGGGCACACAGTCTGTGAATGTATTGTAATGTTTTTAAAATTGTATAAACTGCCTTAATTTTGCTGGACCCCAGGAAGAGTAGCTGCTGCCTTGGCAGACTCTAATGGGGATCCATAATAAATACAAATACAAAATACAGGTGAGTTTTAAAAGAACAATACTGTTTTTATGATTAGTGTTTGATGTGATTTTTGATTGCATTTGTATTGACGTCAGAGTGTTTATAGGGACAATAGAGCCCTGAGTACCAGGCCATTAGCAGCCTGATGATCATTAGCGTGTTTGGTACTACTAACCAGTGGCGTGTTTTAATGGGAGCCAAGGGAAGCCAGGCTTCCACAAATATTTGACTAACAAATACATTACAGTTCTAAAATAATTTATCTTCGTCTCTCTCTGTGTTCTCATAATTCTCAGTGAATTCGCAAGTGGCTGAATCTACCGGAGAAATCATCCAAGCGAGGGATACAGCACCCCACTGTCTCTGTATTTGTAGCCCATGTATGTGATGTTGTCTGGACCAAAAGAGTATAACATGTTGCCAACTTAGCATTCGATTGATTGATGCCACCAACATTTGGCCTCCCTTGACAATCACCATTGAGGTGAGCTCAACTGTGGGTTGTCCCGGTGCAGCAAAACGCCCGCCAAGGGAGTCCATTTTGGAATTGACTTCAGACCAATCAAATCACTTCCTTTGCAAAACTTCATTTTCAGAAAAATGTGTCTGTTTCTGGTCTGCTTGTGTTGATGTCCTGCAGTAGCTAGCTAGCTAAATCGTCCCTTTCCTAAGCCATGGATGGAGATAGTGATTTGGACTTGGTTTTGACTTAATTCTCTGTACAGGCCAATGATTATGGCGCCGATTCTGATCTAACCATAAATTAATACGTTGTACCACTGGCCTGAGATGATTGAAGTTCAATATGTAGCCTAGTAGGCTCACATTAACTAATGTTGGTTTATTGTTGCCCATGTGAGGAAGTCAGGCTAGCAAGCATTTTAGCTCGATAGCCTATGACAACAAAAACTAAAAGTGTACTGTATGACAGAGCCATAGACCGTTTTGCCAACATGACCGACAGGAGAATGGCATTGGCATTCAACAAGTCTACAAGTAGTCAAAAAATATTGTTTTACACACACACACAGAGAGAGAGAGAGAGAGAGAGAGAGAGAGAGAGAGAGAGAGAGAGAGAGAGAGAGAGAACAGTACCAAGGATAGCCACATGATATTTAGCAACATTGATTGGACTAAATTGTTTTTGGTATCTTTAAGTTTGTTTTCAGTGTATTAAACTAAGCATATATAGCCTGGTTGATTTGATGTTTAAATGTTTAAGTTGAAATGGTGTTGGAATAGAGTAAGCTGTACTCCTGTTGTCTTTGTGCTGACTTGCGGTAACTCAGAGGTTCTAAATCAGTAGTTGTTTAGTAAACTGTCAAACATTAACTTGCTTGACCATGCTGCATGTGATATATCTGTTTGTATACAATATTTGCTTTGTGGACTTCACCGGACAGATGTTGCTTTCCGGTTTTGTGATGAAACAAATGTATGTGTAGTTGAATATATTATTACACTGTGTGACTCTTTTTGTTGTCACAGCCTTATTGTATTTCACGGTGGTGTATGAATGAATGGGTTATAGAACAAACAATGCAATTATCACAACATAGGTTGTAATATGGCTTTTTTACTGGCTTGGCTTCCTCAGTGATTTTACCCACACACCGCTACTGCTACTAACGCACGTCCAGAGTGCATAAGAGGAGATTCCCCGGACTCCACAGTCACATTGAATTTTACTGTGGTCATGACTCATGACTACCGGTGTGGCGGTAATACAGTCACAGCAACAGCCCTACTCATAGCAAACTTTTTGCCAATTGCTGTCAAGAAGAGACACAGAATCTCAGCTAGCCTAGCCAGCTTGTAGTTTCAAATGTAGGTTGCTAATGAATGTTTCCAATGCTGCAGGAGCTATGTTAATTCTCTGCAGATCCTCTCAAGCTCTGTCAGGTTGGATGGGGAGTGCTAAATGCAACAAAAACTAAAAAATGCATGCTTTTTTTCTAGGTCCCATAACCCAGATTTAAATGAATTTGTAATGACTAGATTGAACGGTACACACATTGAGCGAGTTCCTTCTTACAAATATCTTGGTATCTGGCTTAATGAAGAAGTTGAAGCTCAAGGTTGGTTTCTTTTACAGAAGTAAAGCATGTCTGACTTTTGTTAATAGGAAGGAAATGTTCAAGGCCACTTTTATGTCTAGTTTAGATTATGGAGATATTATCTATATGCATGCAGCGGCATCTATACTTAACCCACTAGATGCCGTTTTCCAATGTGCCCTTAGGGTTATTACTGGTGATGGTTATACAACTCATTGTTTTTTGTATCAAAAAGTGGGTTGGGCCTCTTTGTACGTAAGGAGAAACCAGCATTCTCTTGTGTTTATTTACACACACAGAAACTTCCTATGTATATATCATCATTAATTGAATTTAAACTTACAAATGACCAAACCCAGTCACAGGCTTTTTTTTTTTTTTACTAGGCAAGTCAGTTAAGAACAAATTCTTATTTTCAATGACAGCCTAACAACAGTGGGTTAACTGCCTGTTCAGGGGCAGAACGACAGATTTGTACCTTGTCAGCTCAGGGATTTGAACTTGCAACCTTCCAGTTACTAGTCTAACACTCTAACCACTAGGCTAACCTGCCACCCCACTGGAACACTGGAAGCCCCTTTGGTCTCCACAGAGATGGGTAAAGCTGCTTTTAGTTTTTTTTGTGCCCTTTATGTGGAAAAATATATATTTTGATTTGTTTAACACTACATGATTCCATATGTGTTATTTCATAGTGTTGATGTCTTCACTATTATTCTACATTATAGAAAATAGTCAAAAATAAAGAAAAACCCTTGAATGAGTAGGTGTGTCCAAACTTTTGACTGGTACTGTATGTCTGATGTATTTATGCAGGGGTCATCTAAAAAAGAGAACCTAGTCTCAGTATGACTTCCCTGTCATTGTTATTAATATTAGACAGTAGTTGCCTTATTATTCTTGTTTCCCTGCATTTTTTTCTAGGTTTGTATACGTTTTTTCATTTGGATACTTGAAAATTAGATGGTGCATCTCAAAAGATTTCATCCCGCAAAACTTCAAATAAATAAATAGATTTTTTTATATATATATATTTTTACCTGTGGTTGTAATAACACCCTGTCGGATGTTGTCCAAAAAAGTATTTATTGCTTTACTGTAGTTTTTTAACAGCTTCTGACTATAGAAGTAGCCTCTGATTCAAAGTTATAAAAACTGTGTTAACCTGTGGTTAATTAAACAAAAATATATTACCATCCCATACATATCAACTTTGTCGAAATACAGTAAAACTGTTTACCAATGTGATATAATGTGCAATCAGGAAGTACTGGAAGGTCAGGGGATCTTCAGATGTGTCTTGTGAAGCTTATGGGCATCCTAGAGCAACACAATCATACTTGTGAGAGTCTCTGCTTTCAATAGAGTGGTAATAATAGTTTGTAGGCCAAACCGTTCCGATGCTACAGACATTTTTGTGAGAAGACCGATTTTGGGGATTTTCTGGATTTTTTTGTATTATGTTAATTTGATTTCTGTGGCGGCACGAACGTTGTAGGCCAAGGGTTAAAGAGTGATTGTCTCTAAAAAACGACAAATTAATCCCTTTGAAAACCTCCTATGTGGCATCGATATGAGTCGGTCAGAAACATTTATTCTAGTGTCAAAATTGACTACAAAGTGTAAATAAGATCATTTTCGTAATAAATTCAGTTAGTAACCTGAGTTAGTAACCTGAGTGTGTCACAACGAGTCAATGAAGATTGGGTTTGGATTACAATTATGTCAACAATTCATTCCCCCTTTTGCCAAGCTCCATGTGGAAATCGCCCCTCCGCCCACTTCGCTTCCCTTCATTGAATGAATGGGTCGCTGATGTTTCATCTGCCGTTTGAGACTGAAAAGCCCAATACGTATTCACCATGCCTCCGGTTCCGGTTCGACAATGCATGCTTTCAACAGGATGCACAGCCAACTATAGTCTGCATGCACTGCTGAAGGACCCTGCTGTGTGGAATACAGTGGGGAAAAAAAGTATTTAGTCAGCCACCAATTGTGCAAGTTCTCTCACTTAAAAAGATGAGAGAGGCCTGTAATTTTCATCATAGGTACACTTCAACTATGACAGACAAAATGAGGAAAAAAAATCCAGAAAATCACATTGTAGGATTTTTTATGAATTTATTTGCAAATTATGGTGGAAAATAAGTATTTGGTCACATACAAACAAGCAAGATTTCTGGCTCTCACAGACCTGTAACTTCTTCTTTAAGAGGCTCCTCTGTCCTCCACTCGTTACCTGTATTAATGGCACCTGTTTGAACTTGTTATCAGTATAAAAGACANCACTGCAGGATTTGAGTCCCTGGCGGCGTAGTGTGTTACTGATGGTAGGCTTTGTTACTTTGGTCCCAGCTCTCTGCAGGTCATTCACTAGGTCCCCCCGTGTGGTTCTGGGATTTTTGCTCACCGTTCTTGTGATCATTTTGACCCCACGGGGTGAGATCTTGCGTGGAGCCCCAGATCGAGGAAGATTATCAGTGGTCTTGTATGTCTTCCATTTCCTAATAATTGCTCCCACAGTTGATTTCTTCAAACCAAGCTGCTTACCTATTGCAGATTCAGTCTTCCCAACCTGGTGCAGGTCTACAATTTTGTTTCTGGTGTCCTTTGACAGCTCTTTGGTCTTGGCCATAGTGGAGTTTGGAGTGTGACTGTTTGAGGTTGTGGACAGCTGTCTTTTATACTGATAACAAGTTCAAACAGGTGCCATTAATACAGGTAACGAGTGGAGGACAGAGGAGCCTCTTAAAGAAGAAGTTACAGGTCTGTGAGAGCCAGAAATCTTGCTTGTTTGTATGTGACCAAATACTTATTTTCCACCATAATTTGCAAATAAATTCATTAAAAATCCTACAATGTGATTTTCTGGATTTTTTTTCTTCATTTTGTCTGTCATAGTTGAAGTGTACCTATGATGAAATTTACAGGCCTCTCTCATCCTTTTAAGTGAGAGAACTTGCACAATTGGTGGCTGACTAAATACTTTTTTTCCCCACTGTAGGTGGTTGGAGTTCATTGGTCCCCAGTGGTGGTAAGTATACCAGTAGCTAGACCATAGACTGATGGTTATGTATCTGACATTATTTTTTGCTTATTTTCTACTTCGATGCATATAATGTCCAGGGCATAACCTAGCCTGGTGGAACCTGCCTGGTCGCTGTGTTCACCATTCTATTGGACTTCACATTTTATGATATCTGAAGTGAAATAGAAAGGTGAACGCAGCGATCTGGTTGATTCCACCAGGCTAATCATAATAAACATTGATAATGTAATCAGTTCTCTGTGTGTGTGGGGGGGTTGTGTGTGACCGACCAGTATCTGAGCTGATCTTCGCTGCTATGCCCATCAATGAGGCTCTGGCAAAGGTAGCCCCACCACCACCAGACAAAAAGTTGATAGGTACACTATCTCTATCGGCTGTGAATGACAATAAAAGATGAAAGACGGGTGTAATATTTTCACATTGTTATATTAGCAGAACACTGATTTTACAATATTATGTGAAGGATGATTTATTCTACATGGAACTTATACTTGAAAGTCGTCAAAACACTTAGTTTAGAATATCTATAGCAATTTCATTCTTCTCATATTACTCTTTAGGCTATCTTGCCATAACTGATTTGACAGAGAAATATCAGCTAGATTGGATAGCCAGCTTCAGCCATCACCAAGCTATGCTAGATAGCTGCTGTCAGCTTAGCTAAACACAAAGTCAGCGGACACATAGAACCCTTGTTTCAACACAATACAATTAATCTTCTGTTAGCTAACTTGACAAAGCCATCCAGCTAGCTAGCCGCCACCATACCTTCAATCGAACGGTGGAATCATATTGGTATAGATGAATTGTATGGGTTGCCTATCATTTCATCTACAATATTCATCCAGCAGAGGTCGCTCTAGGCCCACTCACGTTCTACAAATGCATTCATATTTTATTCCATCAGGTGGGGCTGATAGAACACAGTGTCAAATTATTTTTCAAAGACCTACAACCAATGCTGGAAGTCAATCAAACCCATAAGCGTGATTGATCCAACCATAGACTGTATAAAAACCACACTTAGGAGATAACATCTTTCTTGGGCCACATTTATGCAACGTGATTAATTATATATTGCCTTTTGGGTGACTTCTACACTTCAATAAGGGGTTGCAGGTAGCCTAGTGGTTAGAGGGTAGGGCCAGTAAGCGAAAGGTTGCTAGATCAAATCCCCAAGGTAAAAAGCTGTCGTTCTGCCCCTGAACAAGGCAGTTAACCCACTGTTCCTGGCCATCACTGTAAATAAGAATTTGTTCTTTACTGACTTGCCTAGTTAAAATTAAAAGATAACCTCTTTCACATGGAGAAACTTATACTATAAGTGTAATGTCATGATTTTTTCTCTCTTACTGGTTTGTATAGTGATACAGTATGTTATGCTAGATTTAAATCATCTGAAATGTTTTTACATTTCACTAGGGTGTACTAGAGAGATGTGGGTAAACTGGACATTGTATTATCTCTGAATCCAGACCTGAACCTTGCGTGCGCTGGCAATCTCTAGACCTGAATCTTGCGTACGCTGGCAATCTGTCACGAGACGAGAGACTGCTATGTGTGCCATCCAGAACAGAAGGTGCCCTAAAGATATGTACCTAACCTTTGTACCGTAGGGCCTTTGTTGGGTGATACTTCATCTGTTAGACTATTTGAACTGTCATTGGTTGAACTGCATTCCAACTGTATTCCAAAACTATTTACATTCCAAGGGTCCAAAGGTTGGGTGCTCACTCAAGTCATCACATTATGTCATAGCACTGACTCTCCTCTGACTGACCTTTCATCTAGATCACTGTAATAGTGAAAATGAATGGAAACATCTTCTCCAGGTATCTAGAGGATAACCAACCACAAGCCCTTCTATTTGGAAAACTTGATATGGCGTAGCAGTGCAGACGTGGTTTGTCGTCCTCCCAAGTACATTTTGAATTGTTCATCTTTTTTTGTATATATTTCAATTTATTTATTATCTCTTTTTTCCATAGCCCCGAAGCTAGCTCTGAGCCAGGCCCACCTCCCAGGCCTGCTCAGTGATCACTCGGCTACACAGCTGATGCCTCTCGGACTCTTCCCCAACACGGATAGAATCCACTACTCCACCGGATTCTTGCCGTAAGCTCTGGACCTTTGCATCGGATCATCACTGCTATGTAGGTGCTACCGAGTGGCTATAGTGGCTGACTCCCCTGTCCCAAAGCTTGCACCAGGCGCATCTCCCGGCTAGCAAATGAAATTACTACAACTACAATACCTCTTTTGCCAACTGGCCTGGACCCTTTGTCGACAATGGTGCCCCGCCGTTCCACCACGACTAGACTGCCGACGTAACTCCATCCGCTGTGCCCTCAACCGGCCTTTGCCGGACTTCGGAGCAGGCGCTTCTATTATCCCCGGCCTGCTAACTTTAAACGCCGTGTCTACCGCTTTCTAGGTAGTAACGACTACCCAGCGGCTTCCCTGTTTCATCTATTGCAGTTCACTGGACCCTATGATCACATGGCTACATAGCTGATGCCTGCTTAATCACAGTACTCCACTTTGTTTATTTTTTGTTTATCTGTTGGCCCCAGCCTCGAACTTAGGCCCTGTGTGTAGTTAACTGACCCTCTCTGCCCATTCATCACCATTTTACCTGTTGTTGTTGTCTTAGCTGATTACCCGTTGTTGTCTTAAATAGCTCTCCCAATCAACACCTGTGATAGCTTTATGCCTCTCTCAAATGTCAATATGCCTTGTATATTGTTGTTTAGGATAGTTATCATTGTTTTAGTTTACTGCGGAGCCCCTAGTCCCAGTCAACATGCCTCAGATACCTCTTTTGTCCCACCTCCCACACATGCGGTGACCTCACCCAGTATAACAAGTGTGTCCAGAGATGCAACCTCTTATCGTGACAAAATGCCTGGGTTTACCTCCACTGTATCCGCACCCTACCATAACCCTGTCTGTACATCATGCCCTGAATCTATTCTACCACGCCCAGAAATCTGCTCCTTTTATTCTCTGTCCCAAACGCACTAAACGACCAGTTTTGATAGCCTTTAGCCGTACCCTCATCCTACTCCTCCTCTGTTCCTCGGGTGATGTGGAGGTTTGCCTGGGGACACGCAGGGCCTGGGTTCTCTCATTTGTTGACTTCTGTAACTGAAAAAGCCTTGGTTTCATGCATGTTAACATCAGAAGCCTCCTCCCTAAGTTTGTTTTACTCACTGCTTTAGCACACTCCGCCAACCCTGATGTCCTTGCCATGTCTGAATCCTGGCTTAGGAAGGCCACCAAAAATTCTGAGATTTCCATCCCCAACTACAACATTTTCCATCAAGATAGAACTGCCAAAGGGGGAGGAGTTGCAATCTACTGCAGAGATACCTTGCAAAGTTCTATCATACTATGCCCAAACAGTTAGAGCTTCTAATTTTAAAAATTAATGTCTCCAGAAATAAGTCTCTCACTGTTGCCGCCTGCTATAGGCCCCCCTCAGCTCCCAGCTGTGCCCTGGACCATATGTATACACATATACACATGGTTAGCAGATGTTAATGCGAGTGTAGCGAAATGCTTGTGCTTGATCAAGGCTGGTACGTCATCATAGATTGTTCATTAGATTGTTTAAGTGTTGTTGATGGAATATGTGTGTTCTCATTTCCTTACTTATGCTCATACATGTATATTTATATACCTACTCGCTACCGACTGGCCACATCCGTTCTACGTCATCTACCAATGGAGTACAGTATATACATATGAGATGAGTAATGTAGGATATGTAAACATATCTTCAGAGTTCGTTCTGTTAGGTGACCTAAACTGGAATATGCTTAACACCCCGGCAGTCCTACAATCTAAGATAGATGCCCTCAATCTCACACAAATGATCAAGGAACCCACCAGGTACAACCCTAAATCCGTAAACATTGGCACCCTCAGACATTATCCTGACCAACCTGCCCTCCAAATACACCTCTACTGTTTTCAATCAGGATCTCAGCGATCACTGCCTCATTGCCTGCATCCGCTATGGGTCCGCGGTCAAACGACCACCCCTCATCCCTGTCAAACGCTCACTAAAACACTTCTGCGAGCAGGCCTTTCTAATCGACCTGGCCCGGGTATCCTGGAAGGATATTGACCTCATCCCGTCAGTCGAGAATGCCTGGTCTGTCTTTAAAAGTAATTTCCTCACCATCTTAAATAAGCATTCCCCTTTCAAAAAATGTAGAACTAAGAACAGATATAGCCCTTGGTTCACTCCAGACCTGACTGCTCTCGACCAGCACAAAAACATCCTGTGGCGGAATGCACTAGCATCGAATAGTCCCCGCGATATGCAACTTTTCAGGAACCAACACACGCAGTCAGTCAGGAAAGCAAAGGCTAGCTTTTTCAAACAGAAATTTGTATCCTGTAGCTCTAACTCTAAAAAGTTTTGGGACACTGTAAAGTCCATGGAGAACAAGAGCACCTCCTCCCAGCTGCCCACTGCACTGAGGCTAGGTAACATTGTCACCACCGACAAATCCATGATAATCAAGAATTTCAATAAGCATTTCTCTACAGCTGGCCATGCTTTCCTCCTGGCTACCCCAACCCCGGCCAACAGCTCCGCACCGCCCGCAGCTACTTGCCCAAGCCTCCCCAGGTTCTCCTTCACCCAAATCCAGATAGCTGATGTTCTGAAAGAGCTGCAAAACCTGGACCCGTACAAATCAGCTGGGCTAGACAATCTGGACCCTCTCTTTCTAAAAATATCCGCTGCCATTGTTGCAACTCCTATTACCAGTCTGTTCAACCTCTCTTTCGTATCGTCCGAGATCCCTAAAGATTGGAAAGCTGCCGCGGTCATCCCCCTCTTCAAAGGGGGTGACACTCTAGACCCAAACTGTTATAGACCTACATCCATCCTGCCCTGCCTTTTTAAAGTCTTCGAAAGCCAAGTTAATAAACAGATCACTGACCATTTCGAATCCCACCGTACCTTCTCCGCTGTGCAATCCGGTTTCCGAGCTGGTCACGGGTGCACCTCAGCCACGCTCAAGGTACTAAACGATATCATAACCGCCATCGATAAAAGACAATACTGTGCAGCCGTTTTCATCGACCTGGCCAAGGCTTTCGACTCTGTCAATCACCGTATTCTTATCGGCAGACTCAACAGCCTTGGTTTCTCAAATGATTGCCTTGCCTGGTTCACCAACTACTTCTCAGACAGAGTTCAGTGTGTCAAATCGGAGGGCCTGTTGTCCGGACCTCTGGCAGTCTCTATGGGGTACCACAGGGTTCAATTCTCGGACTGACTCTTTTCTCTGTATATATCAACAATGTCGCTCTTGCTGCGGGTGATTTCCTGATCCACCTCTACGCAGACGACACCATTCTGTATACATTGGGCCCTTCTTTGGACACTGTGTTAACAAACCTCCAAACGAGCTTCAATGCGACTAGCATCACTACTCTGGACGGTTCTGACTTAGAATATGTGGACAACTACAAATACCTAGGTGTCTGGCTAGACTGTAAACTCTTCTTCCAGACTCATATTAAACATCTCCAATCCAAAATTAAATCTAGAATCGGCTTCCTATTTCGAAACAAAGCCTCTTTCACTCACGCCGCCAAACAACCCCTCGTAAAACTGACTATCCTACCGATCCTCGACTTCGGCGATGTCATTTACAAAATAGCCTCCAACACTACTCAGCAAACTGGATGCAGTCTATTACAGTGCCATCCGTTTTGTCACCAAAGCCCCATATACCACCCACCACTGCGACCTGTATGCTCTCGTCGGCTGGCCCTCGCTACATATTCGTCGCCAGACCCACTGGCTCCAGGTCATCTATAAGTCTTTGCTAGGTAAAGCTCCGCCTTATCTCAGCTCACTGGTCACAATAACAACTCCCACCCGTAGCACTCGCTCCAGCAGGTATATCTCACTGGTCATCCCCAAAGCCAACACCTACTTTGGCCGCCTTTCCTTCCAGTTCTCTGCTGCCAATGACTGGAATGAATTGCAAAAATTGCTGAAGCTGGAGACTTATATTTCCCTCACTAACTTTAAACATCAGCTATCTGAGCAGCTAACCGATCGCTGCAGCTGTACATAGCCCATCTGTAAATATCCCATCCAATCTACCTACCTCATCCCCATATTGTTTCTATTTACTTTCCTTCTCTTTTGCACACCAGTATTTCTACTTGCACATCATCATCATCTGCACATCTATCACTCCAGTGTTAATTTGCTAAATTGTAATTACTTCGCTACTATGGCCTATTTATTGCCTTACCTCCTCACGCCATTTGCACACACTGTATATAGACTTTCTTTTTTTCTATTGTGTTACTGACTGTACTCTTGTTTATTCCATGTGTAACTCTGTGTTGTTGTTTGTGTCGCACTGCTTTGCTTTATCTTGGCCAGGTCGCAGTTGTAAATGAGGACTTGTTCTCAACTAGCCTACCTGGTTAAATAAAGGTGAAATAAAATAGAAAATACAGTGTTTTTGTCCTTTAATGCTCCCTCTTCCTTGGGAGATGACCTGGCTGCTGTGAGCTGAGGGAATTTAATATGCTGCAAGCTTTGACTCCCACATGACTACACACTACCCATTATTTCTCCCAGTATAGTAACCTGTCCCAGCTAAAATTAGAGCCCTGAGGATATGAAATGTGAGAGGATTGTTTCAGCTTCATAAACCAGTCCATACACCACCCATCTGTGCCTATCAACCCATAGAATATATAACCTACACTGAATTTGGACTACCAGCATAGTGCCTTTGCTCTTACTGCAGAGCATCAATTATACCTACATAAAGACATACTCATCTATTAACTTTATAATCTATTACATCTATACATGGCTGCATGGCTATTCACTCTATAATCTATAATTTATACGATCTATGCATGGCAGCATGTAACATTCTGCCTGTATGAAGGTCCAGGTTTCTAACATCAAATCAAATTGTATTTGTCACATGCGCCGAATACAACAGGTGTAGACTTTACCGTGAAATGCGTACTTACGAGCTCTTTCCCAACGATGTTAAACATAAGCAATATTTAAAATGATAGCACAAGAGGAATAAAGACCACAAGAATGAGGCTATATACAGCGAGTACCATATATCGTACCATACATCTCCATGAACGAAAATTAACTGACCCTTATTTATCTGGAGTCTAGACTGCAGTACTAGAATGAAACTCATAAATACTCTTCTGACTGGGGATGGTCAATTAGAAGTCCCTCCCTCCTCTATCACTTTTGACGTAGCGTCAAGCGTGTAGAGTGGGGAGGTGCTGCGTCTATTGCAGTGCCTGGCATTTCATTTCGACCGTTCTTTGCTCGGAGTTTGTCGGATATCAGCTGCTAGTAATTTGGGCAAGCCATGGCTGGATACTTGAAGGTCCTCAGCTCTCTATCTAGGTCGGCGGCCACTTTCTCCAAAAACCCCGCCGTACTCGCGCCAGCTGCAACCTGCCAGAGTTTGCAACAGAGGAACTGTGAGTTTTGAGCAAAATGTCCGACCTTTAACATGGTTATATTATATTTTACAAAATCATACAGAAAGTGAATGTATAATGCCTATCGCAAAACCCCGTAAAACAACGTTGGCCTATTCACTTTATGTAAGCTAGCCATAGACGGAAGGGGAAGCGAGACTTCCCACAAAATGTTCTTCTGGTTCATATGTCTGAACTAAGAAGGTAGACCAGACCCATTTGCTATCGCATTGGTGACTTAGCTAGTAGCCTAGCTTTCTCGCGGTTACTTTTAGCTAGGCTGTATCTTGCGCCAGTTTTGGATTGTTTGTTGGTGTAGTAACTACTGCTACTATAATGAAATATTCGTCAGTTCGCAAAATTACCCCACGAATGCAGAGTCCCACATTTTGCTCAGTGAATGGAGCTAGGTAACCCTTTCCTCGCAAAAAAAGTTATCTGTCTTCCCTAGAAACCGTTTAACGTTAGCGAGGGGAAGATAAGAGGGTCGAGGGAGATTTCTTTGTCTCCGTCGCTCTCTATTGGCCATAAAAATAAATCTCATTACTTTGGCCTAAAAAATAGTGTATGTACATACAGTTAAACAATTCAGCCTATCTCGACATTAGATAAAAATACTCAATATTTTAATCTAAAATCGGACAATTTCCGTTCGCCATGCAACCAAGCCAATTGGCAGCAATTTAATCGAAGACCCTAAGCCACCTGCCCATGCCAATCATGCATGTGAACTGTGTAAAAACGCTGTAAAAGTGTATCAATCAATTAGAAATATTGAATATGCATTGATACAATTGTTTCCAAACAGTTGTCAAAAGTTTACACCTCCATTGTTTGAGCGCCAGCAACTTTTTTGCTAAGAAACTTACCACAAGGTCAGCCTACAGTGGAACGCTCTACAACAGAGCACAATGGCTGCCACAAGTGTTCAATGGCCCACCAAATCCTATTTTCTGCAGCAGCATAACTAAATCATGTCAAAACTGTGGAGTCGATATAGGAAGCTGTTTTACATGCACTGGAAAAATACATGTGACCCTCTTTGTCCTCCTATATAACCTTCCAGGATAACTTTCAAATGAGAAAGTCCAAAATATAGTATTTAGGCTAGCTGTTTTGTTAGATAGCTATAAGGCCTATAATGACCTGTCCCCTCTATTTGACTTTGAAGCACTGTATAAAGTAGCAGGTCAATTGAAGGGCAGTTGTTTTCCCCTGTCGGCACATTCTAGTCAGCTGTCTCTGAATCATGATCCTGTTATTCACCGAGTTGAAGAAGTCACTGATGTGTTTGTATAGGATTATGAGGTTTGAATCAAATTGAGGGGCTCTAGATAGTTTAAAGGCTTTGGTCCTGTTAAAGCAACCCACTATCTATCCAGTCACATACCCTGTTGTGGTTATAAGGACAGATGTTAAAAATAAAAACATGATCATGAATGGAAAATGTATTTTTTGGATCATTGTATTTTGGTGTGACATTATTTTACCTCCTGTCTTAGGACCAATGTTTTTTTTGACTGGTCATCCAATACAGATCATTAGTCTGATTTTGTATTGCATTGATTCAATTGACATGTAGATCAAATTCAGTGATCTATTTCTGTTATATTTGTTATTAGATGTTAGTTTAAAAGTTGCGTGATATAAATAATACAGAAAATGGTGTCATGGAAATCTACGTAGTGGCACAGGTGTTTTGGTCATCTTTTTGTACCATACACAATCCCTTCAAATCAATGACTACTTTCATTTGCTAATTTAATGTATTGAAGAGTAGCTAAGTGCACAGTAATAAACAGATTACTAAAATGTAGGCTCTGTTTTAAAATGTCCATAAACACAATCTTAATTTATTTTAACTAGCAGAATATGCATAGCAAAGGTGTGTTGACCTTCAAAGGTTCTGCTGTCACTACAGATTCCACCTAGTTGTTAGAAACTGTATATAATCAGTGTTACATAATCACCTTTCACCCATCCCCCTACACCCACAGACTGATGTCTTCAGTGAATCTGATCTATACTGCTTGTGCAGACAGATTTAGGGTGTTCTGTAATTAAGCCAAAATCATCAGCTTTAAAAAAAAATCTATATATACATACATACATACATACATACTGTTGAAGTCGGAAGTTTACATACACTTAGGTTGGAGTCATTAACTAGTTTTTCAACTGCTCCCCAAATTTCTTGTTAACAAAATATAGTTTTGGGAAGTCTGTTAGGACATCTACTTTGTGCATGACAAGTCATTTTTCCAACAATTGTTTACAGATGGATTATTTCATCCATAACTCACTGTATCACAATTCCAGTTGGTCAGAAGTTTACATACACTAAGTTGACTGTGCCTTTAAACAGCTTGGAAAATTCCAGGAAATGATGTCATGGCTTTAGAAGCTTCTGATAGGCCTTGAAATACATCCACAGGTACACCTCCAATTGATGCAAATAATGTTAATTAGCCTATCTTCAAACTCAGTGCGTCTTTGCTTGACATCATGGGGGAAAAAATCTAAAGAAATCAGCCAAGACCTCAGAAAAAATATTGTAGACGTCCACAAGTCTGGTTCATCATTGGGAGCAATTTCCAAATGCCTGAAGGTACCACATTCATCTGTACCAAAAAATTATACGCAAGTATAAACACCATGGGACCACGCAGCCGTCATACCACTCAGGAAGTAGACTCGTTCTGTCTCCTAGAGATGAATGTAATTCGATGCAAGAAGTGCAAATTAATCCCAGAACAACAGTAAAGGACCTTGTGAAGATGCTGGAGGAAACGGATACAAAAGTATCTATATCCACAGTAAAATGAGTCCTATATCGACAAAGCCCTGACCTCAATCCTATAGAAAATTTGTGGACAGAACTGAAAAGGTGTGTGTGAGCACGGAGGCCTACAAACCTGACTCCGTTACACCAGCTCTTTCAGGAGGAATGAGCCAAAACACACCCAACTTATTGTGGGAAGCTTGTAGAAGGCTACCAGAAACGTTTGACCCAAGTTAAACAATTTAAAGGCAGTGCTACCAAATACTAATTGAGTGTATGTAAACTTCTGACCCACTGGGAATGTGATGAAAGAAATAGAAGCTGAATTAAATCATTCTCTCTACTATTATTCTGACATTTCATATTCTTAAAATAAAGTGGTGATCCTAACTGACCCAAGACAGGGAATTTTTACAGGTATTAAATGTCAGGAATTGTGAAACTGAGTTTCAATGTATTTGGCTAAGGTGTATGTAAACTTCTGACTTCAACTGTATATATCTACCCATTATGCATTGCAGCAAGAAACAGCTGGGTCTAACTGCAATGAGGGGGGGGTAAATCTGTCTCAGACGTCACTCTTCTGATTTCTGCTACATGTTCGCTAAAGTATTATAAAGGGTAGCCTAATCCTTGCCGATTTGTGGTGGCTCTTCACGCAAAGTAAACTATTGTCTCTCAATGGATGAAGCTAACAGGATTGCGGGAGAAAGGAATAGGTGAAGCAGTCGGGCTATATGCCCATATCTTTACTTGCTGGCAAGGTTAGCCTATATGGGCCTTGTTTTACACTATCTTTTTCTGCGAGGGTTTGTTAATGTCCGACTGAGTTGGGAGTAGGTTGTTTTGACAGGTGCATAGTTGCAGTAAAGGTCTCATGTTCTCATGTAAAGGTTGTCATACAGCATAGATCCACGTGATGCTGTTATTTGATCATTCCACTGGATACCGCCATTTTGTTTCTCCTTAAGTATAAACACTGTTCTTGGATGTCATGGGGAGCAGTGGAAGCAAAGACTTGGCAGGAACATTAGAGTCACTTGATTCCCTGCACCTCCCCTTTTCCACTCCGTCTCCACTGCATGGTCTAGCTGGGAGAGTGGGTGAGGGCCTGCCTTCTCCCAGGACCACTAAAGGGCAGAGCAGTGTGGGAGCAGAGACTTGTTTTACTGGATAATTGGACTACTAGTCTGGGTGAATCAAAGAGCAAGATGCATGGCAACTACAGATGAATGAAAATAGACATGTCTTGCTGTCAATATTCTGTATGTATGGGCATGAAGAGAGCTGAATATGTTACTGTCCATGGAGATATGAAACCATGAAGTGCAAATGACAGTGCAGTCTCTTTGTAGGATGAGGTGACTTTCATCACATGACTCCCCTAATTTACAACCAACTGTTTCTTGAACCCTCACAAACAGCATGAGCCTATTCAGGGAACATTTCCCGAGACCTTTAGACGCTGTATAGGCTATTCATAGAGACCATGTCAAAGAAAATATTCCAGTATGTAGTATTGGTTGTCATAGTTCTTCGGGGGCCATGTTCCAGTCAAACATGTATTTGTGTATATATAATTGTATGTGGTAATAAGCTATAATCAGTGACTATGGTTGCGCAGCACTTTTTGTACTTAAAACACGCCAACATTGGCTAACGTGCTCCTTACTAATGTGTGTAGGTCAAAATTGTGACGACAGGCAGTTTTCATTTAATGGCCGGTTTATTTTTTATTTTGGACAGATGGGGACAAGCGCATCAAGGTGTCCCAGCCTGTGGTGGAGATGGATGGAGATGAGATGACCAGGATCATCTGGGAGTTCATCAAAGAGAAGGTGCTGAAATTGGAGGAGGGGAGGGGGACGACTGGTGTCTGTCTGTCAGCCCCAGGGAAGGCCTGCTCTGACTAGTCTATTTTTACACAACTGACTGACACATAGATTCAGAGTGAATGATTGTGTATGTGCCTGAGTGCAGGGAGATTGTCTGTATGATGTGTTAGAGGAGGGTTTTTTGTAAAGTTTGTCACCAACTGGCTACTCACCTCTGGAGAGAGCAGATGGTGTGTTGGCTCAGTCTGAACATGGAGATTCATGGGAGTAAAAAACATGACCTGTTTTCTGACAATAAACAATGTTTAATGTGTATTGTCCCCCACGTAAACAAAATGGGTTCACTACACATGAATGAAGATACGATTATTACATCTATCAATAGATATGGTGCAATCTATATTGCATTCAATCATAGTATTTATCTATGTAAGATTGTTCTTGTAAATATTGACTTGACGTCTTACTGTTTTTTTTAAATTTAACCTTTAACTAGGCAAGTCGGTTAATAACACATTTTTATTTACAATGACTGCCAAACCCTAACCGGGACGACACTGGGCCAATTGTGCTCTGCCCTGTGGGACTCCCAATCACGTCCGGTTGTGATACAGCCTGGAGTTTTGACCCTTATGTGCTTGGACTGGGGTGCGGCCATTGACTAAAGCACGTCCATTCTATCAGTCTAAGTTCACCGACATTAAACAATGTCTGAAATCGTGTAGAGCAGTTGACAATGTAAAGAAAGAATGAGTTCTGAATCCTCTGTCACTATTTTCTGCTTTTCCAGCTCATCCTCTCCAATGTGGATGTGGAGCTGAAGTACTACGACCTGGGTCTGCCATACCGTGACCAGACTGACGACCAGGTCACCATCGACTCTGCCATCGCCACCCAGAAGTACCATGTCGCTGTTAAATGTGCCACTATCACTCCTGACGAACAAAGAGTAGAAGGTATTTGAATAGCATACAAGCAGTTTATGGTTTTGCTATAAAAGTTTAATTCCCCCTCCAAATGCTCCCTTTAAGGGTCACTTGGCTTAGAGAACAATCACACATTGCACTATTTCTGTAGTTAAACCGACAATGGGAACCTATGGTTGGTGTTTTAAATGTTGCTGTTTTGTGAGAACTGTGGTTTACCATCAGAGTTCAAACTGAAAAAGATGTGGAAGAGCCCCAATGGAACCATCAGGAACATCCTGGGCGGCACAGTCTTCCGTGAGCCAATCATCTGCAAGAACATTCCCAGGCTTGTTCCAGGTTGGACACAGCCCATCACCATTGGCAGACATGCCTTTGGTGACCAGGTCAGTTCCTTCTAAATTGGAGCAACTTAATATTTTTATCTTCATTATGTTATTTGTAACCGATCCATTGTTTTACAGTACAGAGCAACGGACTTTGTTGTCAGCCAACCAGGCACATTCAAGATGGTCTTCTCTCCTACTGATGGGAGCAAAGGCCAGGAGTGGGAGGTCTACAAGTTCGCCGGAGGTGGCTGTGGAATGGGCATGTACAACACAGATGAGGTGAGTTCAGCACTGCATTCACCTCTTAATACTGTGGTTTGTTTTGCCAACTAGATGTTTATTTTTTAATTTTTGTCAGACTTTATTTTGATTTCATTTTTTCCCTTCATGGAATTATAGCAGTAGTGCATGGAGTGAGTTGGCCTCCTGTAAACATGCCTTAATACTGTTTGTTTACCATCACAAGCAGGATTCTGTTTGATTTTATGCCATCAGAGGTCATGTGGCAGACTTTCAACTTGTCTAGTGGAAATGGAAGTGTGAATTGGGGGCTAGTTGAGGGTTAAGAGATAGAAGGTTGTTAACCTCTACTGCTGCTCATATGACCTGCATGCTACACTAGTGGAGACCTTTGTACGCTTTCTATTCCTTCAGTCTATTTCAGGCTTTGCACATAGCTGCTTCCAGTACGCCATTGGCAAGAAGTGGCCCCTCTATCTGAGCACCAAGAACACCATTCTCAAAGCTTATGATGGCAGATTCAAGGACATCTTTGAGGAAATCTACCAGGCGTTAGTATTTGTTGCTTTTTATGATCTCATTAGCCTCAACATGTATTGGGCAGTGGTCCTGGATACTGATTGGTTGAAACAGTATTCCAGACCTGTGTATATAAAACAATTGGGCAGTGAAATACCAGTACCTCAGCCATGCACACTTTATTAACTAAAGTCTAATATTGTGTTTCTAGCATATTGGCCATTATAAACTGGGTGGTTCGAGCTCTGAATGCTGATTGGCTAAAAGCCGTGGTATATCAGACTGTATACCACTGGTACGACCAAACATTTGTTTTTACTGCTTTACTTACGTTGGTAACCAGTTTTATAATGGCAATAAGGCACCTTGTATGTGCTATAGAGCACCACAGTGGAGGTGTCATAATGCTCTATTTACTCAGATTCTGAAATGCTAATTAGCATCAAAACAAACCCCTGCAATCTTCTGCATGTTATCTTTAGCTGACACCTTTGCTACCAGGTATTGTCAGGTATTGTGTCAATTTAAAACTTGCACAACACAGTTCAGAATTTTCTATTTAAAGAAATGTTGCCAATTTATTCATTACTACATTTAGCTAACATTACATAGTTAATCTAGAGATTCTTACTTTTGCCTCGATTCGGCAGTCTCATCCAGATCGTCATGGAATTTGTAGTTCTTTATGATAGCCACATTAGCAGCTAATTAGCATTTAATTTGGGGTGGGGTGGAAATACAGGCGACTATATTGACAAGTCACATTGTCCTACATAGATTTACATGGTTATCAAAACGTCACGCCAGGCTAAGCCTACACGAAACCCAGCCCTTATTTTAAGTGTTTCTAAAATCCCCTATGGGGAAAAATGAATGGTGGAAAGACCATTGGAACCATTTCCCTGTTTGACCTCTAGGTTTTATGGGTATTATGACTCATAGAGTACCACAGTATATACCGTGGCTAAGGGCTGTATCCAAGCACTCCGTGTTACATCGTGCGAAATAACATACCTTAGCTGTGGTATATTGGCTATATACTACAACCCCTCAGGCGTATGCCCTAACCCATCTGGACAAGAGGAATACTTATGTAAGAATGCTGTTCATCGACTACAGCTCAGCATTTAACACCATAGTTCCCTCCAAGCTCGTCATTAAGCTCGAGACCCTGGGTCTCGACCCAGCCCTGTGCAACTGGGTCCTGGACTTCCTGACGGGCCGGTCCCAGGTGGTGAGGGTAGGAAACAACATCTCCACCCCGCTGATCCTCAACACTGGGGCCCCACAAGGGTGCGTTCTCAGCCCTCTCCTGTACTCCCTGTTTACCCATGACTGCGTGGCCAAGCACGCATCCAACTCAATCATCAAGTTTGCTGACGACACTACAGTGGTAGGCTTGATTACCAACAACGATGAGACGGCCTACAGAGAGGAGGTGAGGGCCCTCGGAGTGTGGTGTCAGGAAAATAACCTCTCACTCAATGTCAGCAAAACAAAGGAGATGATCGTGGACTTCAGGAAACAGGAGAGGGAGCACCCCCCTATCCACATCGAGGGGACAGTAGTGGAGAAGGTGGAAAGTTTTAAGTTCCTCGGCGTACNAGGTGCATCAAAGCTGGGACCGAGAGACTGAAAAACAGCTTCTACCTCAAGGCCATCAGACTGTTAAACAGCCATCACTAACATTGAGTGGCTGCTGCCAACATACTGACTTAAATCTCTAGCCACTTTAAACATAGGAATTGGATGTAACAAATGTATCACTAGCCACTTTAAACAATTTTGTATATAATGTTTACGTATCCGACATACTCATATCAAATGTATACACTGTACTCTAAACCATCTACTGTATCTTGCCTATGCCGTTCGGCCATCGACCCAAATCTCTAGCCACTTTAATAATTATAATTGGATGAAATAATGTATCACTAGCCACTTTAAACAATGCCATTTATATAATGTTTACATATCCTACATTACTCATCTCATATATATATATATGTGTATATACTGTACTCCATACCATCTACTGCATCTTGCCTATGCCGGTCAGCCATTGCTCATCCATATATTTATATGTACATACTCGTATTCATTCCTTTACTCTTGTGTGTATAAGGTAGTTGTTGTGAATTTGTTAGATTAGTTGTTAGATACTACTGCATGGTCGGAACTAGAAGCACAAGCATTTCGCTACACTCGCATTAACATCTGCTAACCATGTGTATGTGACAAATAAAATTTGATTTGATTTAAGCAATAAGACCAAGGGCTGTTCTTGGCCACAACGCGAAGCCGATTGCCTGGATACAGCCCTTAGCTGTGGGGTATTGACCATATAACACAAAACCCAAGGTGCCTTACTGCTATTATAAACAGGTTGCCAACATAAATATAACAGTAAACAAGTAGTTTTGTGCCATACCAAGGGGTATGTTGTCTGATATACACCCAGCTGGAATGCTGCTTCAGCATCCAGGACACAAACTACCCAGGTTACAATGTTTAATGCAGTGCGCTCACACTACCATGTGTTTTGTGTCCATAGGAACTACAAGCCAGAGTTTGACAAGCTGAAGATTTGGTATGAGCACAGGCTCATTGATGACATGGTTGCCCAGGTGCTGAAGTCCGATGGTGCTTTTGTGTGGGCCTGCAAGAACTACGATGGAGACGTACAGTCTGACATCCTGGCTCAGGGTGAGGGATTAGGAACACCTCAGCTTAATTTCAAATGGAATAGAAATTATGGTTCAATTGTTGTGTGCAGTAGATTGGAGTAAGAGAGTCCTATAACAGACTATGGGTGACAGACATACTGTTTGGGCTCAATAGGTTTTGGCTCTCTGGGTCTGATGACGTCAGTGCTGGTATGTCCCGATGGTAAGACCATTGAGGCTGAGGCAGCCCACGGCACAGTGACCAGACACTACCGCGAGCACCAGAAGGTTAGACTCATTCTACTAACTTCCATTACAGCCCTAGATCAATATTTAGAGAAACATAAATCATGTTGCATGGTGCATTCAAAAGTCAAATTAGTGTCTCTATTTGAATGTCTGCTTGATGTGTATGAACAGTGCCATCTTGTGGTGGAAAATATGCTGCCAGAATGATTTCATAGGATGAAAGAAATGATCCATCAACATGGGAATAATCGAGTCATATGTTGTCCATGCTTTTACATAATCTGTATAGTATCTGTATTTACATTGGTAAACTGTAACCTAACTTTACCCCTTCTGTATCCACCTTTAGGGAAACCCAACCAGCACCAACCCCATTGCCAGCATCTTTGCTTGGACCAGAGGGCTTGAGCATCGGGGTAAACTTGATGGCAACCCTGACCTGATCAAGTAAGAAATTAATGCAGTGTGTCATTTTCAACTTGTCATTTTTTTAAACGAATATTGTCACTAACTATAATGGTGTACTGTCCCTGTGTCCTATTCAGTTAGTGTTTGCCAGGCAAATGGCAGTGTTTTTATATTCCCAAGCCAATTGTTGTGCCCATTACTGAATCTTGTCTGTTTGACCTGCAGGTTCGCCCTGACTCTGGAGAAGGTGTGTGTGGAGACCGTTGAGAGTGGTGTTATGACTAAGGACCTCGCCGGCTGCATTCACGGACTTTCCAAGTGAGCTCCTTACTATTGCATTGACCAAATTCTTGATCTAACATGTTTATTAATGCACGGACTGTATTATAGTCATGGGGGGGATCATATTTCCCTACTGGAAGTTTGCATGATTCTGTCTCAGGGACAGGGTCCTGACTGTGAGGACTGAGTAACTTGTGTTCTGATCTGTGATTGCAGATGCAAGCTGAATGTGCACTACGTCAACACTGAGGACTTCCTGGATGCCATCAAGAACAACCTGGACAAAGCCCTGGGCAAATGAAGGATTTTAAATTTAGAGTACAGCTAGCCTGCAAATGACACATGTTGTCATTCTGTTTTTGTACCTCGTTTTTAATATAGGTCAAGATAGCCACATGCATATTGTCTGAAGGAAGAAGTCATCTGTAGATCATTATGCAGTGTACCAGATTAGGTCCTTCTATTCAGAGCTCTGTTCCATCTAGCACTCCTTCAACCTTCTTTCCCCATGTCTACGAGGTTATATTTTTATGTGAAGTACTGTATTATACCTTGGAAGAAACTTGAAGGCCATGTCAAGAATATTTGCTAATAAATCTTCCTTGTTGGATCCTATGCTTGTATTCTGCCTCCATTTTAATCTTGTAAGATAAAAGGTGCACACTGATTTAAAGGTAAATAAATTTATTATTTTACAGTATTGTCTGGTACACATTTTAAATTTCTATCAACAGCATATTTCCACACCAATGTGTAACACAGAAAGCCATTCAAGTTCCAGATCTTGTTTTTTTCTGTTTCATCACTAGAGACATTTCTTTTTCCCCCACAAAAATGAGCATTTTGTATATTAAGCGCACTATATCAACATTGTGTATGGATACCATAATGGTGTTACAAAAAATGGCTACTTCAGACGAGGCGATGTCCGTGGCAGATCTACCCGATACAGTCAAACTGAACCTTCCCCCCCCTACTCGGACTGGCAGATACTACAACAGCCCTATGCCTTTGAGACTGCTTAACTGCAATATTGTATACTACATCTCTTAATTGACGTAGGCCTATGTATGCTGCAATTCAGCTTTTAGCTGCAAATGTGTACAATTCAAAATAAACCTTACATATATACCTAGTTTGCAGGTGGCTGTAAAGCGAAGCACGGGGAAACAATATATAGGGAATTTCCCAAGTCATTTTCTGCTGGGTCTGTGGCCCTGTCACATGTTGGGAGGTTGTCGTTCATCACTTTAGACCAGTGTGTAGCATGATGGATGGCATAGTCCTGGAGACACAAGGGCACTTTATTTCTGTCTAAAGTTTTTTAGGACAGATCCTGTTGCGATTCACCCATCAAAACCGCAATGAGTATGCTGGGGCTGTGTTTGCGTTTGAGAAATGTTGCAGTCTGTTCCATGAAGGCTTGCATGGGGCATGAATTGTGAAGGATCCTAAAAAAACTGCACTGGTGTCTTTTCTGGTAATCGTTTGGAAAAATCTACTGGGGGGAGCATGAAGTCTGCTGTTGGGGAACGTGAAATCGGATGTCCCAGCTCTACAAAGCAGAGAGCGGGTGCCACTAGACTGCTATTGTCCTCAGCTGTAGGGTTTGGCAATGTGGCCCAAAAATGGTCAGATTCTTTGGCACATGGTGGCTACATCAGAAGGGCAATTAAAAAATATTTTATTTGGATTTTAGCTCACTCAAAGATTTGGGCTGCATCAATACAATTATTTAACTGGGGATCAATAACAAAATGTCTGCCAATGCAGGAACTTCAAATCAAGCTGGTAACATGGGGCCATAAAGTGATGACATGCGCAGAACCAGCCAACTCGAGGAGTCTGAATGACACTGGCCGAATGATTCTTTCTGCACATTTCAAATACAACAGAATTTGAAAACCTAAACCTAGAACATTAGTTGAAACTACTCACAGTATAAATGTAAAACAGAAAAGTAAATAGAAAGATGGTTGGCTAACCGTACATCATGAGAACTGCTTTGGTAAGTGACATGAACAGAGGACACATTTATTTGACTGGCTTGTATGCATTGTTATATATGTTAATAAAATAAATAACACTCAGCTGTATTCTGATTTACCCACACAGACTTGCTGGGGGATGGGTCTGAATGAGTAAGTGCATTTTAGTCATTTAGCAGACACTCTTATCCAGAGCAACTTACAGTAGTGAGTGATAAAATTTTTGTACTTGTCCCCCGTAGGAATCGATCCCACCATCCTGGTGTTGTAAGTACCGTGCTCTACCGACAGAGCCACGTCTGTACTGTATGGGTGTTTCCCTACAAAGTGTGCTTACAGAGTTAGGCCGTCTCTGGGGATGTATGTTGAGTATGTCTCTCCCAGAGGTTTAGATTATGGTTTATTTTCAGATATGACCCCTTTTTCCTGTGAACACTACATTTATCAATCACAATGTTGTGGCAGCTAGAGCTGAAGTCACATTTCAGCACAAAACAAACGGGCCGATGAGAAATCTACAATCCCAAATTACCTGTCTCTCGCTCCCAATGAATATCAGAGCGAGAGAACAGATTCCAGTGTATACTAATGGGCAGACTCCACCACTTTAAACCATGCCCTTACAGTGAGTAAAAGCTCATCCCATTGCTGTCAGCTGCTAGTGGCACTAACTTCCTTTATTAGTTTACATTTCTACTCAATATGGGGTCTTTTAATCATTCAATTCAGTTTTGTAGCGCCCTACACCCTTGGCGTAGCTGCTATAATACTCAATTTCAGACAGTTTAGCGATGTCTGGTGTGTTGTTACTGGCCAGGTTCTCTCGTTCGCTGAATTCAAAGTTGTCTTCGTCATAGTCCTCCTGGTTCTCTATGTCAGGGGGGGCTTCTGAGGAAGGAAATACACAGACACACACATGAGCCCATCCTGTCCACACCACCACACAGATCCACACACACAGCTACTCCCAGCCTCATAGAGGACAGTACAGTCCTCCCCTGCCTCCCTATTCCTCTCTACCGATTGAGACAGGCATGTCTAATCCAAGCACTTCTATATTTGCAAACATAGAGGGGGGGGGGAGGCGGCAGAGAAGCACCAAAACACTTGTCAGTAGATTACATACATGCTGAGTCAAAGTGCATTAAGGGCAGACTGACTGAAAACACAATGAAACACGGAGCCCACTGAAATGTCTAGTGTATCTGAGAAGTACACATTCTGTACCAAAAATAAAAAAAATCACATAACTGAATTAGCTAATTCAAGATCAAATCATAACTGACAAGGTACATAACTGAAGGATAGTATCAATAAATAGTGTTAGTCACCTTGTCCGTCTGGTGAAGCGTCCAGGATACCGTGTTTGACCTTCATGTGTCGGCTCAGATTGCCCTTCAGGTTGAACTTGCTGGAGCAGTAAGGACACTTGAAGGGCTTGCTGCCAGCGTGGAGGTGCATGTGGCCCAGGAGGTTGTACATTCTGTTGAAAGATTTGCCACACACCTGGGACACAAGAGAACAACACTCAATCTCAACACTCTAGAAACAGTGGAACTCAACCCATGCTGTCTATAGAGACCTACTCTTCTTACCTTGCATTTGAAAGGCTTGACAGGCAGGTGGACGATCATGTGTGTTTTGAGGGTCTGTTTCTGCACAAAGGTTTTGAAGCAGACGTGACACTGGAAAGGCCTGATGCTGGCGTGGATCAACATGTGCCTCTTGAGGTTAGCAGAGAGGGTGAACTCCCGGGCACACACATCACATTTGAATTCCTTCATACTCTGGGAAAATAAAGAGGATTGGCGCTTTAATTAATTTGGTTGAATAAAGTTGGTTTTATTGTTGATAAACAGCAAGTTACGGTTTGAACAGCAAGTTACACGTTGAAATTAACACTATGGTTGTTATAGTCATATTTATCAGACGATCAAGCATTCACACAAAAACACACAGACATTATAGGTCAGTCCAAGAGGTGTAACTGCTGTAGGGTAGATGTGAAATCCTTGCATAATGGCTGCAACTTGATACATACACGTTAGCACCACCAAGTGTTGGCTCTCTAAGCCTGTAATACTCTCACAATATGGAGAGCTGCATGATTAGTATTGAAAAGCGTGTTAAAACATTAACATGAATGTTTGGATACACTTACATTTTGATGAATGCTAAAAATGGATCTAATTGTTTGTGACAATACGTGTAAGCCAATATTTAAGTAAATACTCTGTTAATGTGACACTGCAATTACTCAGACTGAGGCTCTAGGCCTAGGATAAATCAATGTAGAGATCAGAGCAGTGGAGGCTGCTGAGGGGAGGACGGCTCATAATAATGGCTGGAACGAAGCTAATGGAATGGCATTAAACCTTGTGTTTGATGTATTTGATACCATTCCACTTATTCCACTCCAGCCATTACCATGAGCCCGTCCTCCCCAATTAAGGTGCCACCAACCTCCTGTGGATCAAAGCATAGACTGTAGCATCAGCCATGAAGGGTGGTAAGTGTTTGCATGACAACTCACAGCACAAAGCACATGCTGGAGTAGGTCAGACCAAACACAACAAACCAAGCATTTTGAAGGCTATGTTTACACTGCAACTGGTTCAGGCAATAGGAATAACAGCCTTTAGGTATTTTGACATACCTCTGAGTTCACCTAAACCTGTATGTCTCTGCCTGTTAATTCAAGTTACTGGGAATTCATAGAAACAGCTCAGAGAGTGTTGTTCAGTGAGCAGCACGCTATGGATCTTATCTTAGGGTTTATCGCATCAATCAAGAAATGTGTGATTCATTAGAAGCGGAGATCTTGATGACCTAGAGCTGGTGTGACCCCTGGGTGACCCTGTGAGAGCCTGGACTACTCTGATACTCTGAGCTGGAGTTAGAACAGGGGTTGGTACAGAATAATGTAATATATGGAATATCACAAGTCAGTGGGGTTTTAGTACCTGGTCGGCGAGGGCCTGTGGTGTCAGTACCTTGTGAGTGAGGGAATGCTGCTTGAGGTGATGGATCTGGACAAACTCCATGCCACACTCTGGGCAGACGTAGGGCCTTACGTTCTGGTGCTTCATGAGGTGGTTCTGCAGCTGGCTGCGGTAGGCAAAGGACTTGTTGCACTCAGTGCACTGGTAGGTGGTGGGGCCCTGGTGGCTGGTCTGGTGGCGCTTCAGGTAGGCGTGGGTGGGGAACTCCATGGCGCACTGGGAGCACACATGGCAGTGGCCGTTTTCGTGTTTGTTCTCGTGGGACCGGAGCTCGCTGGGGTAGGCGAAGCCTCGGCCACAGAAGCGGCAGCTGTATGGCTTGACGTCCGAGTGCTGCAGCATGTGCCTCTTCAGGTGGCTGGTCTGGGTGAAGGCCTTCTTACACACAGTGCACTTGTGTGGCCGGGTGCCCTGGTGGGTGAGCAGGTGGGTTTGGAGGTGGCTGGGCTGCTTGAACAGCTTGCCGCAGTGCAGGCACTCATGGGGCTTAATGCCATTGTGGCCCAGGATGTGGGTGACCAGGTTGTACTTGGAGGTATAAGACTTCTCACACATGCGGCACTTCCATCTCTTCAGGCCCTCTCCCACATCCACGCAGTAGGACTCATCTATCTGGACGTTGACGTCCAGCCGGTCGATCTGCATGCGCCTGGCTATCCCCTCAGCGTCTGCAGCCCACAACATGCCCTGGCTGCTCTCGTCATAGTCTCCCACGGCCATGTCAGCAGACTCATAGGCCACCTCACTGGACTCAAAGTAGCGGTTCATGACGGGACTGGGACTGTCTCCCCTGTCTCCTCCAGTCTTGAGGTTCAACACTCCTTCTTCCTCCTCAGCTACCTCCTCTTCTTGTCCCTCTCCTCCCCCCTCCCTCCTCTCCTCTGGCCCCTGCTCTGGCCGTGCGTCTGTCTGGGTCTGACTGGACGTCTCTCTCACACACACAGCACAGTTACCACAGCTCTGCTCCTCCTTCAGAGGCCCTCTGTGAGTGGCTGGCTCATCTGTCTTGCCTGGGCTGCTACGGCTCTTCACCATGTGGATGCAGGACGGAGGGGTGTCAGACTCTCCCCGCTCCCCTTTGACCTGAGTCTGTATGTTGGGGACTCTGTGAGGGGACTCCCCTGGCGCTCCTCCTTCACTCCTGGGTCTCCTGGTCCTCCCTCTGGGCCCGGGGCGCCTCCTCTCACTGCTGTGGGGCTCCGACTCCCCTGCAGGCTCAGCCAAGTAGTCCCCGTTGGCCCCTATCAGCTGGTCAGCGTACTCATACTCCATGCCCTCTGGAGGAGGAGGGGTCCTGCCATACTCCCTGGGCTCACCCATGTAGAAGCCATTGGGGGCGATGGTAGCTCCAAAGATCTCATTCTGGGAGATAAGGCCCAGGACAGCAGCCTGGGCCAGTGACAGCACCACCACAGGTTCTGTCTGTGTTCCTGCATCCACCTGGCCCTCCACCACCTTGGGGTAGCACCGCACCAGACGGCCACTCTCCTCCTCCTAACAGAGAACATACACACTGATCAGGTCAGCACACAGCAGCAGATCACACCACACAACATTGTGAGATTGCTTTATAATATACTGCCGTTATATAAGCCACATATTGCTTAAGTACAAGGACTGACCGTCAGATCTCTCTAAGTGATACGTATTCCTAAGAAATCAATGGTAGGTGTGTGTGGTGGGAATAATGATTGATAGTTCATAAGATCCCTGAAGTGGTCTGACACGTGTCTTTTATGCAACTCCCTACAGCCTGCTAGAGACAGTCAGCTGCATTCTGACAACGTCTTGCTTCTTTGCTCTGAATCCAGCAGAGAACATTAGATGGAGGAGATAAGGCAGATCGGTTCTCGAGCCCCGCTTCCTTCCTTGACAGCCTTTAAAATCATAAGGAACACAAATGGGATGCAGACCCAACCCGGAAGTGGACTTCCGTGGCCTGTCCACACAGCTTCCTGTGGAGTCCAGAGTGGCCCTGGCCAGGCTGACCATGCTGTGTTCATCATCATGCCAGGTCAAAGTTGCAAATTAGAACTTGTTCTCAACTAGCCTACCTGGTTAAATAAAGGTGAAATAAAAAATAAAAAATAAAAATCACTGGGCGCCGGAGGCTTGGGCTATTTATCAGTCCCATTCGTGAGGAGCAAGCCTAGCTGTCTGCCTTGCACTGCTAACACCAAACACATGGTCTCCTCTCACAGTTCACCTACACTGCCACAGGGCTTCCGTTACAAGGTGGTACATGACATACTCAGTTATAACCATGACAGAAATATGATTGAGAGGAGAACTGATTAAGTATTCAATGCTTTACATAAGAGTAATGTTATGGTATACACTAAAAAGCAGCATTATGGTCTACAAATGAATGTGCTTGTCCTCTAGATGATTGAAAAGGCAAAACAGAGTGGAACTAGAAGAAAGCTAAATTCTGGACAAACCAAGCTCCAGCTCCATGATAAATGACAGGTCCCTAGTGTACCCCAATACTTTTAGGTAATTTCCTTCAAACCTGGTGTAATGATGGAAAAATACATGAGATAGACCATAGCCTCTTTATACACCTTAGTCTAGGACCCTCAACTCTGGAACTCGTAGCCAGTTCCACTGCATTTTTTCATCAGGAACTGATTTAGATCTAGGACACCAGGTGGGTGCAATTAATTATCAGGTAAAATAGAAAACCAGCAGGCTCCGGACTTCGTAAGGTAAGAGTTGAGTACCCCTGGTCTAGGACATACACTACAACAGATTATGAGCTGCTATCTTTCATAATACAATACTGAGGAAAGAGACAGAGAGGGGATGGAGAGAGAAAAAAAAGGAGGAAGAGAAAGGAGGGAAAGAGGGAAGAGTGGGGGGGGGGGTCGACCTGGATGCCCTGGTAACCACATCATTTATAATTACTCCTTTTAAAGTAGTCAGACAGAGATAGACTTTGTGTTTGTAAGAAGAACACAGAGAGTGAGGTGTGTATCTCTCTCTCTCTCTCTCTCTCTCTCTCTCTCTCTCTCTCTCTCTCTCTCTCTCTCTCTCTCTCTGTGTGTGTGTGTGTTTTTGTCTGTGAGAGAGAAAGTAGGAGAGGGAGGAAAAGAAAGAGAAAGCGAGATGTGGGCAGGGGAGGAGTGGAGGGAGAGGGAACGAAATGAGATGCAGAGGCTGAAAGATAAAGAAAGGGGGGAGGGGAAGGGAGAGATTGAGTGAGCATGTGAGAGAGATGGGGAGAGGGAGAGAAAGGAAAAGGAGAGGGAGGGGTGTGGGAGGAGTGAGAGAGACAGAGAGAGACAGAGTGAGTGAGTGAGAGAAAGGAGGGGAGGTAGAGAGGGGGAAGGAAGGAGAAAAGCACGACAAAATGAAAGGCAGGCAAAATGAAAGACAAAAAGACAAATGACAGAGAAACAGAAAGGCAAGATAGTAATAGCAAGTCTATACTTATACATTTGAAGTTGTATGTGAAAGAAGGTTTAAGACAAAATATCAAACAATCAGAACAATATGAATACAGCTTAGCAGAGGTGTGACAGAGACAGAGAGAAGAGAATAGTAGGTAGTCTAGTCTGGTGGTCTACTCTTAGCTGTAAAAGATGTTCTTGCTGCAGTACTGTATGAATGTAGAAAAGTAATTTCCTTTGACTTAGAGAGACACAGTGTAACCACCTTTAAATCAACATACAACAACCCCACTGAACTAGTATTGTAATCACGGTCTCAGTTTAGGCTAACAACTCACCACATTGTTCCTGGTGTGATGTTTGAGGTGTTTCAGGGATCTCATCCTTCAGGAGAACTGAGTGGAGTAAAAAAAATCTGCCTCCTATTTATATCTGTGGGAGAGTGGGGCGGTCCCACGACTCATCCTCCTCCTACTGTTGCTGTTATCAGAACTGACTGTGCCTGCCCCCCCTCCCCACCCCCCTCCACACAC
>QNTS01001275.1:13629-35472 GCA_003317085.1 Hucho hucho | reverse complement strand
CCTCCCTCCCTACCTCCCAGCTCACTTCTCTTTATCTCTCTCCCCCTCTCCTTTTTCTTTCTCTTCCTAGTCTCTCTCTCTCTCTCTCTTTCACTCACACAGACACACCGACAAACACACGCACATACAGCGCACACATTTTATCTCTCTTTCTCACCACACACAATTCAGCATGACCCTTCAACAGACATTTGTCTTTAAGGCACACAGAAACCCAAGCCTATCTTCTCTTTATCACACTCATACTTTGCATTTCCTTTAGCAAGCATAATCAAACACACAAACAATTATAACATCTAATCGGTAGTTTCTCTGTGCGTGCACACGTACCCACACAGACGCAGACACACACATTCACAGACATGCACACACACACACTATAGGTGGATGTGTCTCTGTCAGTGGCTAACTGTCAAACAGTGAATAAGATATGCTAACATTTTAACTTTCCAGAGAACATGTATATTTCTGTCTTTATTTATTGCATTTAATTAATTAAAAGCGAGACAGTTTGAAGCATACCATGTCTGAGATTCAGTAGAAAAATGAGTGACAAAAGAAAGAGAAGGAGAAAGAAAGGAGAGAAAAGCAGTCAGGAAAGAGAGGGAGGGAGTGAGACAGACGTGGGGGAGAGAGAATAAGGAAGAAAGCGGGAGAGGGAGGGGGAGTGAGGCAGAGAGGAGGGAGGAAGGGGGGGTGAGAGAGACAGAGACAGAAAGAATAAGAGAGAGAGGAAAGATAGATGGGGGAGGGGGAGGGAAGAACAGAATGCAGCAAAAAAGGAGGAAGAGGGGAAAGGAGAGACGGGGAGAGCAAAAGCATAAGAAATGATGTGGTAAAAGAAATAGAAAAAGAAAGAATGAAAGAAAGAAAAGAGGAGTGCTCTAGAGGGGGTGGGGATGGGGAAGAGAGATAAAGAGAGGGAGGGCTGAAAGAACATGCAGTGAAAGAGGGAGAAGGGGAAGGGAGGGCTAGAGGAAAGAAGGAGAGGGAAAAAGAGAACAAAAAGGGGGTATGGTGGAGTGTGAAAATAAAAAGAAGAGTCCATCAGGAAGAGAGAGAGAGGGGGAGTACAGAATGAAGGAGAGAGGGGTGAGAGTGAGGGGAATGGAGAGAGAGGAAAGTAGATAGAGGGAGGGAGCGAGCAAGGGAGAGAGTGAGGAAAAGGAAAAACAGCAAGGGAAGACATTAACTATTGAACTTCCAGATTTCTTTCAGGCTGTGTTCAGAAAGAGTGCGGCAAAGTATCTGCGGGCTGGGCACTGGGTGTGTGTGTGGGAAGGTAGTCAGTGGTCGAGCTGATCTTTATAATGAGACAGGTACGCTATTATGAACATGCTTCTCTTTAATTCAGAAACAACTGATCAATATCCCTGACAGGGGGCTACTATCACAACACACACACCGACACTCCAATGCACAGTCTACAGTCAATGAACACATGCTAATCCTGAATGTATGGAGGCAGGCTGTGCATAATATTCTCCACTAAATAACAGGAGAGGGCAAACCTTGAAAACCTTGATCAATCATCAGTGGTTGGGAGTGCTGAGAATGAGAGAGAGATAGAGAGAGGAAGGGAGAAGGAGATACGGAGATAGGGAGTGAGAGCGAGGGAAGGAGGAGGAGAGAGATTGAGTGAGGGTGTGATTGAGGGGGAGAGATAGCAGGAAGTCAAGAGAGAAAATAGGAGAGAAAATAGAAGGAGAGCAAGGGAAGAAACAAAGAGATATGAGGCTGAAAGACAAAGAAACCACATGGAAGAAACAACAAGGGACACGTACATAAAACAACACAGAACTAGCCTATGGGGAAAATGAAAAAGACTACAAAAGTTTTGGGAAGGAACACAATCTCTGTTCCAGGCCCGCATCTTTACAACACCAGAACTTGTCCAATTGTAGTGATGAGCAGGGAAAAAATTTATAGTTACATACCTCAATATTATTTTGAACAATATTATATCGATACTTTGACTCCAAGTATCGATTTGTACTTGGAGTATTGAGGTAGCGTTAGCTAAGTAGCGTTAGCTAAGTAGTGTTAGCTAGCACTAGTCAGCTGTACCAAAACTCTGGTATTTCTCATCTTATAGCTTGTTCTCCACTTTATTTATAACTAGTGAGCCAACATGTTTTCAGTACTTTTATTTTGATGACTGATCAAAACTTATTTTCTAATGCTATCTCTTGTCTCTGCAGCAGACATAATGAGCAATAAAATTGCTCTATCAAATCGTAGTAAAACAGAATCGTGAGAATCACAATACATATTGTATCGGCACCTAAGTATGGTGATAATATCGTATCGTGAGGTCCCTGGCAGTTCCCAGCCCTATCCAATTGACCATTTGCCGGTAAATATGGGGCCAGCACTAATATGTTAGAGAGAGAGAAACATACAATGAATAATGAGAGCCTGCTCATGTCACTCCTCTCTGTGTTTCCACAGGTTTCCACATGCATCACATACTGAAAGAAACAGAGGGAAGTGAGCCACGGCCCAGCTCTCACTAATGTATCTACTAACACTCAATTGGGGTTTCCACTGTGTGTGTGTGTGTGTATATGTGTGCGAGCGCTTCTGCAAACAGGGACAGGCGCACACTGACACCAACACACACTTTAAGTTCTCTCCACCACCCTACAGCTCTGAAACAACACACTTGACATGGGTGTCTGTGTTACTGTAGAAATGTTCCTTTAAATGTCCTATTTCCTCACAGACTAGTTCTTTACATCTGTAATAAGAACCATAGTATTGCCAACAGTATCATATCTCAGTGATAGTCAGATTTAAAACAATTTATTCTGGGAGAGAGAGAGACTCAGCTAACAGGGGTCAGGATGGACTTTAGTGATGAGTAATTATTATGTGAGACACTCATTGACACATACAGAAACACCCACACACTCTTCAGTCTCAGGTTAGTCCTCCATACACTGAGTATACCAAACATTAGGAACAACTTCTTAATGTTGAGTTGTATAACCCTTTTGCCCTCAGAATACCTACATTTGTCTCTCATGGACTCTGAAAGGGATGCTGGCCCATGTTGACTCCAATGCTTCCCGCAGCTGTGTCAAGTTGGCTGGTTGTCCTTTGGGTGTTGGACCATTCTTGAAACACAGCAAAATTTAAAATCCAGCAGCGTTGCAGTTCTTGACACAAACTGGTGCACCTGGCACCTACTATCATATCCCGTTCAAAGCCACTTAAATCTTGTGTCTTGCCCATTCACCCTCCTAATGGCATACACACGCAATCCATGTCTCTATTATCTCAAGGCTTAAAAATCCTTCTTTAAACTGTCTCCTCCCCTCATCTACACTGATTGAAATGGCATCAATAAGGCATCACAGCTTTCACCTTGATTCCCCTGGTCAGTCTGTAATGGAAAGAGCATGTGTTCTTAATGTTTTGTACAATCAGTTGATGTTCCCCTGCCTCCGTGTATTGAGCTCACATAGCCAGTGCTTCAGAGACATCTTCATTCATCGTAGTGACTGATTGAGGAGCACGGTATAAGAGATTATGGTGGCTCAGGGTAATGCTAAGCTTTGGACATTGAGTCTGCACCTCCATTAGGCCCACCAGTAGCCATCTGTAAAACAAACTTAAAGATATATTCAAATTTCAGGTGAGGTATAGAAAGCGTATTCGTTGACCCGTCTTTCCAGTAAACCCCTTTACATTTTCTACACCCTGGGAAACAATGTGAAAAAACCTTAAAAGGAAATCACTCCCCTCTCTGGTTTTGAACCTGGACTTGTGATCAGTCCTATGGGCTAATGTTGTTCGTGGTCAAGTGGCTTCCCATCTCAGACCTGTATCAGGAAGCAGCCAGGCCCAGAGTCAGAGCCACACGAGCCTCACCTCTGCATGACACACTGATATAATAGTGTGCCTCAAGCATGATTAGCTGCCGTAATTAAGCTTTTCCCAAAAAAACACAGCAGGCTTTTTCATAAGCACAGACAATTGCACAGCTTGAATGTGAGTGTCACAGATGGAATATTGCAATGGGTAAAAAAGCTCTCTCACCCTGCCTGCATCTCTCCAACTGTCTTCTCAAGGGGTTAAGTTAGGGCTTAAGGTCAAATCAAATCACATCAAATTATTTGTCACATGCTTCCTTACAAGCCATTAACAAACAATGCAGTTTTAAGAAAAGTATGTGTTAAGTAAAAAATAGATAGGTAAAAATAAGAATTAAAGGTAACAAATAATTAAAGAGGAGAAGTAAAATAACAATAGCGAGGCTATATACAGGGGGTACCAGGACAGAGTCAATATGCAGGGGCACCAGTTAGTCGAGGTAATTGAGGTAATACGTACATGTAGGTAGAGTTAAAGTGACTATGCACAGATAATAAACAGAGAATAGCAGCAGCGTAAAAGAGGGGTGGGAGAAGGCAATGCAAATAGTCCGGGTAGCCGTTTAATTAGCTGTTCAGGAGTCTTATGGCTTGGGGGTGGAAGCTGTTTTGGACCTAGACTTGGCGCTCCGGTACCGCTTGCCGTGCGGTAGCAGAGAGAACAGTCCATGACTTGGGTGGCTGGAGTCTTTGACAATTTTTAGGGCCTTCCTCTGACACCGCCTGGTATAGAGGTCCTGGATGGCAGGAAGCTTGGCCCCAGAGACGTACTGGGCCGTACGCACTACTCTCTGTAGTGTCTTGTGGTCAGAGGCCAAGCAGTTGCCATACCAGGCAGTGATGCAACCGGTCAGGATGCTCTCTGGTGCAGCTGTAGAACTTTCTGAGGATCTGAGGACTCATGCCAAATTCTTTCAGTCTCCTGAGGGGGAATAGGTTTTGTCATGCCCTCTTCACGACTGTCTTGGTGTGCTTTGACCATGATAGTTTGTTGGTGATGTGGACACCAAGGAACTGAAGCTCTCAACCTGCTCCTCTACAGCCCCGTTTATGAGAATGGGGGTATGCTCGGTCCTCCTTTTCCTGTAGTCCACAATCATCTCCTTTCTCTTGATCACGTTGGGGGAGAGGTTGTTGTCCTAGCACCACACGGCCATGTCTCTGACCTCCTCCCTATAGTCTGTCTCATCGTTGTCGGTGATCAGGCCTACCACTGTTGTGTCATCAGCAAACTTAATGATGGTGTTGGAGTCATGAGTGAACAGTGAGTACAGGAGGGGACTGAGCACGTACCCCTGAGGGGCCCCCGTATTGAGGATCAGCGTGGCGGATGTGTTGTTGCCTACCCTTACCACCTGGGGGCGACCCGTTAGGAAGTCCAGGATCCAGTTGCAGAGGGAGGTGTTTAGTCCCAGGGTCCTTAGCTTAGTGATGAGCTTTGATGGCGCTATGGTGTTGAACGCTGACCTGTAGTCAATGAATAGCATCCTCACATAGGTGCTCCTTTTGTCCAGGTGGGAAAGGTCAGTGTGGAGTGCAATAGAGATTGCATCATCTGTGGACCTGTTGGGGCGGTATGCAAATTGGAGTGGGTCTAGGGTTTCTGGGAAAATGGTGTTGATGTGGGCCATGACCAGCCTTTCAAAGCACTTCATGGCTACAGGTCACCTTAGTGTTTTTGGGAACAGGGACTATGGGGGTCTGCTTGAAAGATGTTGCAATTACATAGTCAGACAGGGAGAGGTTGAAAATGTCAGTGAAGACACTTGCCAGTTGGTCAGCGCATGCTCGGAGTACAAGTCCTGGTAATCCGTCTGCCCCTGCAGCCTTGTGAATGTTGACCTGTTCAAAGGTCTTACTCACATCAGCTTCAGAGAGCGTGATCACACAGTCATCCGGAACAGCTGAACAACGTTTCAGTGTTACTTACCTCAAAGCGAGCATTGAAGTAATTTAGCTTGTCTGGTAGGCTTGTGTCACTGTGCAGCTCGTGGCTGTGCTTCCCTTTGTAGTAGTTTGCAAGCCCTGCCACATCCGACGAGTGTCAGAGCCGGTGTAGTACGATTTGATCTTAGTCCTGTATTATGGTTAAGGTTAGGATTCAAGGGCTTAGGGGTTAGGTGGCCCCCTCCGAGTTAGGGGGAGTGATGAGCTCTACAGCAGAGTCTCACAACTCAATCGCTGGTTGAAAACTATTTTCTGCCCAACCCAAAAGGACCAAGCCTGGCCTGTTGAGGAGTGACGGACTCCATCCTAGCTGGAGGGGTGCTCTCATCTTATCTACGAACATAGACAGGGCTCTAACTCCCCTAGCTCCACAATGAGATAGGGTGCAGGCCGGGCAGCAGGCTGTTAGCCAGCCTGCCAGCTTAGTGGAGTCTGCCACTAGCACAGTCAGTGTAGTCAGCTCAGCTATCCCCATTGAGACCGTGTCTGTGCCTCGACCTAGGTTGGGCTAAACTAAACATGGCGGTGTTCGCCTTAGCAATCTCACTAGAATAAAGACCTCCTCCATTCCTGCCATTATTGAAAGAGATTGTGATACCTCACATCTCAAAATAGGGCTACTTAATGTTAGATCCCTCACTTCAAAGGCAGTTATAGTCAATGAACTAATCACTAATCATAATCTTGATGTGATTGCCCTGACTGAAACATGGCTTAAGCCTGATGAATTTACTGCGTTAAATGAGGCCTCAACTCCTGGTTACACTAGTGACCATATCCCGCAAAGGCGGAGGTGTTGCTCACATTTACGATAGCAAATTTCAATTTACAAAAAAACCCCAGACGTTTTCGTCTTTTGAGCTTCTAGTCATGAAATCTATGAAGCCTACTCAATCACTTTTTATAGCAACTGTTTACATATGGCCCTCCTGGGCCATATACAACATTCCTCACTGTTCCATGAATTCCTATTGGACCTTGTAGTCATGGCAGATAATATTCAAATTTTTGGTGACTTTAATATTCACATGGAAAAGTCCACAGACCCACTCCAAAAGGCTTTCAGAGGCATCATCGACTCAGTCGGTTTTGTCCAACATGTCTCCGGACCTACTCACTGCAACAGTCATACTCTGGACCTAGTTTTGTCCCGTCGAATAAATGTTGGACTATCGGACCACCATTTTTATTACGTTTGCAATCGCAACAAATAATCTGCTCAGACCCCAACCAAGGATCATCAAAAGTCAAGCTATAAATTCTCGGACATCCCAAAGATTCCTAGATGCCCTTCCAGAATCCCTCCGCCTACCCAAGGACGTCAGAGTACAAAAATCAGTTAACCCCCTAACTGAGGAACTCAATGTAACCTCGCGCAATACCCTAGATGCAGTCGCACCCCTAAAAACAAAAAATATTTGCCATAAAAAACTATCTCTCTGGTATACAGAAAATACCCGAGCTCTGAAGCAAGCTTCCAGAAAATTGGAACGGAAATGGCGCTACACCAAACTGGAAGTCTTCCGACTAGTTTGGAAAGACAGTACCGTTCAGTATCGAAGAGCCCTCACTGCTGCTCGATCATCCTATTTTTCCAAGTTAATTGAGGAAAATAAGAACAATCCAACATTTATTTTTGATACTGTCGCAAAGCTAACTAAAAAGCAGCATTCCCCAAGAGAGGATGGCTTTCACTTCAGCAGTGATAAATTCATGAACTTCTTTGAGGAAAAGATCATGATCATTAGAAAGCAAATTACGGACTCCTCTTTAAATCTGCGTATTCCTCCAAAGCTCAGTTGTCCTGAGTCTGTAACTTTGTCAGGACATAGAATCAAGGGAAACACTCTAGTTTTTTAGTACCATATCTCTTGACACATTGATGAAAATAATCATGGCCTCTGAACCTTCAAGCTGCAAATTCACTAAAAGTGGCAGTAATAAAGCCTCTCTTGAAAAAAAAAACAAAAAAAACAATCGGCCTATATCGAATCCTCCATTACTCTCAAAACTTTTTGAAAAAGCTGTTGCACAGCAACTCACTGCCTTCCTGAAGACAAACAATGTATATGAAACGCTTCAGTCTGGTTTTAGACCCCATCATAGCACTGAGACTGCACTTGTGAAGGTGGTAAATGACCTTTTAATGGCGTCAGATCGAGGCTCTGCAACTGTCCTAGACCTTAGTGCTGTTTTTGATACCATCGATCACCACATTCTTTTGGAGAGATTGGAAACCCAAATTGGTCTACACGGACAAGTTCTGGCCTGGTTTAGATCTTATCTGTCGGAAAGATATGTTTGTCTCTGTGAATGGTTTGTCCTCTGACAAATCAACTGTAAATTTCGGTGTTCCTCAAGGCTCTGTTTTAGGACCACTATAGTTTTCACTATATATTTTACCACTTGGTGATGTCATTCGAAAACAGAATGTTAACTTTCACTGCTATGCGGATGACACACAGCTGTACATTTCGATGAAACATGGTGAAGACCCAAAATTGCCCTCCCTGGAAGCCTGTGTTTCAGACATAAGGAAGTGGATGGCGGCAAATGTTCTACTTTTAAACTCTGACAAAATAGAGATGCTTGTTCTAGGTCCCAAGAAACAAAGAGATCTTCTGTTGAATCTGACAATTAATCTTGATGGTTGTACAGTCGTCTCAAATAAAACTGTGAAGGACCTCGGCGTTACTCTGGACCCTGATCCCTCTTTTGACGAACATATCAAGACTGTTTAAAGGACCGCTTTTTTTCCATCTACGTAACATTGTAAAAATCTGAAACTTTCTGTCCAAAAATGATGCAGAAAAATGTATCCATGCTTTTGTCACTTCTATGTCAGACTACTGCAATGCTCTACTTTCCGGCTACCCGGATAAAGCACTAAATAAACTTCAGTTAGTGCTAAACACGGCTGCTAGAATCTTGACTAGAACCACAAAATGTGATCATATTTCTCCAGTGCTAGCCTCTCTACACTGGCTTCCTGTTAAGGCAAGGGCTGATTTCAAGGTTTTACTGCTAACCTACAAAGCATTACATGGGCTTGCTCCTACCTATCTTTCCGATTTGGTCCTGCCGTACATACCTACACGTACGCTATGGTCACAAGACGCAGGCCTCCTTACTGTCCCTAGAATTTCTAAGCAAACATCTGGAGGCAGGGCTATAGAGCTCAATTTTTATGGAATGGTCTGCCTATCCATGTGAGAGATGCAGACTCGGTCTCAACCTTTAAGTCTTTATTGAAGACTCATCTCTTCAGTAGGTCCTATGATTGAGTGTAGCCCCCCCCCTTGGGTTATGCCGTGGCGGAGATCTTTGTGGGCTATACTCGGCCTTGTCTCAGGATGGTAAGTTGGTGGTTGGAGATTTCCCTCTAGTGGTGTGGGGGCTGTGCTTCGGCAGAGTGGGTGGGGTTATATTCTGCCTGTTTGGCCCTGTCCGGTGGTATCGTCGGACGGGGCCACAGTGTCTCCTGACCCCTCCTGTCTCAGCCTCCAGTATTTATGCTGCAGTAGTTTATGTGTCGGGGGGCTAGGGTCCGTCTGTTATATCTGGAGTATTTCTCCTCTCTTATCCGGTGTCCTGTGTGAATTTAAGTATTTAAGTTTTCTTTCTTTCCTTCTTTCTTTCTTTCTTTCTCTCTCTCTCTCGGAGGACATGAGCATTAGGACCATTCCACAAGGCCTACCTGGCCTGATGACTCCTTGATGTCCCCAGTCCACCTGGCCGTGCTGCTTCTCCAGTTTCAACTGTTCTGCGTGTTCTATGAAAATTTTAAAATCTTGTCCATGTTCTGTTAGAATCTGCACCCGGCACAGCCAGAAGAGGATTGGCCACCCCTCACAGCCTGGTTCTTCTCTAGGTTTCTTCCTAGGTTCTGGCCTTTCTAGGGAGTTTTTCCTAAACACCGTGCTTTTACACCTGCATTGCTTGCTGTTTGGGGTTTTAGGCTGGGTTTATATACAGTAATCTGTGACATCAGCTGATGTAAGAAGGGCTTTATAAATTTGATGATGATTTGAGGTGCAAAGTAGCTAAAAAGTATACTGGACAAAATTATAAAAGCTTGTGTGTGCAAAGCTGTCATCAAGGCAAAGGGTGGCTACTTTGAAAAATCTCAATTATATAATATATTTTGATTTGTTTTACACTTTTTTGGTTAGTACATGATTCCATATGTGTTATTTCATAGTTTTGAGGTCTTCTCTATTATTCTACAATGTAGAAAATAGTAAAAATAAAGAAAAGCCCTGGAATGAGTGTCCAAACTTTTTACTGGTACTGTATAAAATGGAATGTTGGGCTAGTTTTCAGGCCTTTTGGGTGGGTTTTTAGTGGTCATTCGCCTAGAAATGTTATGTAGACCTGGCAACCCTGCCTGCTGAAATATACCCGCTGATGACCAGAAGATTCTAGACTGCTTATGAATGAAGATTCCACCAGAGAAAAGGACAGAAAAGTGCTTGAAAATAGTTATAATGTTGAATATTTTGGATAAATTAAACCACTACAACTTGCTCCTCACCTGAAGCTTCCGTTCCATGTTGAGGGATAGTTTTGAACAAGATTTTGTTGAGTTTGTGAGACCTAGACTTTGGCGAACTACAATGTTGCAAAATGTGCTAGCTCTGTTAGCAGCTAATCTAGTTAGCATGCTAACCGCTCCATTCACTTAAAATTTAGCATTGCTCTTTGCTAGGCTTTAAAGCTAAATGCAATTTTGAATTATTTTAAAGGTTCACTGTGCAGAAATCGCTCTGCCATTTTCTGGTTGATAAAATTCTAATAGTTTGTCTAATTTCAGTTTATGTGACAAAAGAAGCAAGTATAGTGTAGAGAAACATTGTAATATCTAAACTGCTGTGAAATATCTTTTCAATAACCAGAAATATTGTATTTTCAGCTGTTTGAAGCTGGTGTACAAAACCAAAATTAAAAGACGCAAAAACTGAACTTAAGAACGAGAAGCATAGAAATAGCGCACATAGAACACATCTACCACTTGTTAGACTTGCTTTCAATGAGAATGAGAGATCTATAACGTACATTTATATGTGAATTTGTTCGGGTCCCCCAAAAAGTTACATATTGCAGCTTTACTGTAAAATAGCTCTTGAATGTGAACTGTATTACTTTCCCCTCATGCCTTATGTTTTTATAATTAATTTAAGTTGCACTAGATGCACTGTTGTTTGTTTTATTGCACTTTTAGCCCTTACTTAATTTACTTGATGAAAAAGTCTGTTCATGCCACATTGTTGGATATTTTTTTCCCCTATCTGTGTCCTCGTGTACTACACGCCGCCACCTCGTGATGGTCTAAGAGTGCATGTAGCATTGAACGACTGATGAGAAAAGCAATTTTATTTGATTTCATGATGAAATAATGTTTATTCTGAACCAAAGTTCATTGAATGAATGTAATTTGTTATACTTGAACTTTTCTATACTGTAACACTGTTGATGCTTAGTCTATCTCTTTTGGCCTTATGGGAATACTTTTTTCCTTGGAAGGACATTGAGCCCTTTATTTGCCGCACTTACACTACATGACCAAAAGTATGTGGACACCCGCTCGTCGAACATCTCATTCCAAAATCATGGGCATTAATATGGAGTTGGTCCCCCCTTCGCTGCTATAATATCCTCCACTCTTCTGGGAAGGCTTTCCAATAATTGTTGGAACAATGCTGTGGGGACCTGCTTCCATTCAGCCATAAGAGCATTAGTGAGGTCGGGCACTGATGTCGGGTGATTAGGCCTGGCTCGTAGTCGGCGTTCCAATTCATCCCAAAGGTGCTCGATGGGGTTGAGGTCAGGGCCTGTTAAGTTCTTCCTCACCGATCTCAACAAATTTCTGTATGGACCTTGCTTTGTGCATGGGGGCATTGTTATGCTGAAACAGGAAAGGGCCTTCCCCAAACTATTGCCACAAAATTGGAAGCACAGAATCGTCTAGAATATCATTCTAGATGTCATTGTCTGCTGTAGCGTTTGGGCAGACGGCGTTCTCCACTGCTCCAGAGTCCAATAGCGGCGAGCTTTACACTACTCCAGCCGATGCTTGGCATTGCGCATGGTGATCTTAGGCTTGTGTGCGGCTGCTCGGCCATGGAAACCCATTTCATGAAGCTCCCAACGAACAGTTCTTGTGCTGACATTGCTTCCAGAAGAAGTTTGGAACTCAGTAGTGACAGAGGACAGACGATTTCTACGTGCTACGCGCATCAGCACTCGGCTGTCCCGTTCTGTAAGCTTGTGTGGCCTACCACTTTGCGGCTGAGCCATTGTATCCCCTAGACGTTTCCACTTACAGTTGACCGGGGCAGCTCTAGCAGGGCATACATTTTACAAACTGACTTGTTGTAAAGGTGGCATCATATGACGGTGCCACATTGAAAGTCTCTGAGCTCTTCAGTATGGCCATTCTACTGCTAGTGTTAGTCTATGGAGATTGCATGGCTGTGTGCTCGATTAATATACACCTTTCAGCAATAGCTGAAATAGCTGTATCTACTTATTGTCCACATCCTTTTGTTTATATAGTGTACTGGTAGGAGGAAACTATTCCCACTCATTGCTCTGCACATTTCAGTGTAGACTCTCACATTTCTATTGCACTCACGTTGGTTTCACTGTGGGTTATTTACTAACGTGGTGGGTTATTTAATAACATTGTTGTATTATTGAATGGGTGAATTGATTGTATTTAACTATAGATTTTTATATTAATTTCTGAAACAGATTATGTATTGCTACATTGTATTTCTATCAGGTTTAGATTTAAAGGGTACACCCAATAGATTATAATTACCCAATAGATTATAATTACCCAGTTAGATTATAATTACCTAGAAATACTATTGATTGCGAAAAAGTTGTTGTTCATAACAAGATTACTATGAGTTTTTTTCTTACCCATTGTCATACATGGTTATTACAATTTTCTGTGGACACTGTACTAATTTGAGCGCTTTGTATATTGGTCGATCATATTACCTTATTTCTATTTTAATACAAGCCGGCATTATCTTTTACACTTTACAACTGTGCCCCGGTCTTATTATTTACCCATTCTGCTCCAGCAGCGAACCTTGACTGGTCCAACCCTTGAATGTGGTTGAATGGTGTGCACAGCAGTACTAGACATCACAAGTGCTACGGAACCCTACCAAACGTATCATACTAATTTGAGTGTTTACTATGTTATGTCTAGTCTATGAGACCAGGCTGCTCTGCTATCAGGTGAACCCTGATTGGAAACGACACATGGACAGGTGAGCACCCAACACAGGGCTCAGTCCTCATCTGAGTACATACTATGCAGTGACTTTAAGTGTATTCAGACAAAGTTGGCCTGTAGGTGACTCACACAGACAACGCTTACTCAAGCAAACAAACAACTATTTGCAGCAAATGCGGCATTAGTGATTGATCAATACTGATTTCTGAAGTATTTTTTTACACTGTTAGATTCTTCTAATAAATCAGTCTCACAGACACAGAGAGACAGGATGCAGAGATGGGCAGAGCCGTAAATAAAAGATTACTCCCCTCATTCAGCACAGGGCTACTAAATGGAAGAACAGAATATTAGGAATGAAATAGCTCTGGTAAGAGACAACATTAGAGAAAGGAGTGTGAGGAGAGATGGAAAAAAAGACTGAATATAAAGAAGAAAAGACAGAGTTGAGGGAGGAGAGGAGAGGAGCATTCAGCAAGGAGGATATAAAAGGAACAGAGAGGGGGGCGAGGGAGTGAGACAGAGAGCTATGGAAGGAAAGAGAGAAAGAGGAGAGAGAGCATAAGAGAGTGAGAGAAAGAGGGGGGCATGGGAGAGCAAGAGAGAGCGAGAGCGGGAGTGGAGAGAGATTGAGAGGAGAGAGATATCAAGAAAGAGAGAGGGGGGAGGGAGGAGTGGAGGGAGGGGGAGTGAGTGAGTGAGAAACAGAGACAGAGGACGAGAGAGAAAGACAGAGAAGAGAAAAACAGAGAGGGGGAAGGGAGAAAGAGAGAGCCACAAGAGACTAAAAAACAACAATAAAAAGCCTCTGTCTGCCTGTAACTCTCTCTCTATATATATACAAATATGAATTTTACTGTATAGGTATCTCTAGCTCTTTATACATTTATGATGGAGTAGAAGACGGCAGTACAGCATATAGCAAGGACCTCAAATTAATTGAATCGATAACTAAACGTAAAGTGGCATCATGGAGGAAGGAGCCATATATTTTCATATAATTTATAGCCTACAGCTTCATATCAATACAAGGTTTGTGATAGATCTACCCAGATATCTCATCCCAAGGACTTTGAGCCTCAAGACTCACACCACGTAGAACATGTAAAGGTATCTCTCAAGTTTTATCGTCATTGTGTGGACAGGCCCTGACACTGCACACCAAGTTGTAGAGTAAGTCCAGTGTCCTACATTACTCCCATGTCTCCAGATGTACACTAGGTGAGGCCCACGATGAGCCAGTGAAGCCTATTAACACTAGAGGTCTCTGGAGTGCCTAGTGTTGGGAAGAGCCCACCTCATTCAAATGGACTTATAAACAGACTGCATGACTGAGCTGCTGTTGTCCCTCTATGGTCCTCCTTACTCTTTTGTATTATTCCTTCACCTCCAGGTAACAAATATCAGTCCGAATTACTTTTCCTTCGTCCAAGTTTCATTCTTTTAAATCAAAACCCTTTGTCTATCTCTTCTTTTGTACCTTCCTCCTGTTTCCATGGTTACCCCTCTCTCTGCTCTGTACACTATCTATCTCTTCCTCCGTTTCCCTCTCTGTCTCTCTCACTCTGTTCTTATCTTTCTCATTTTGCTTTCATCTCTGCCTCCCTTCCTCCTGCTTTATCCCACACCCTCCTCTCTCCGGCTTTTATCTCTTTTCACTTTCATCTGTCTTTCACCTTTCTCTCCCCTTCAAGCCTGCCATTCCATCATGCTGGTTTTTGGTTCTTACTTATGGAGAGAAAGTTTTATCGGTTTCCCTGTCAATTCTGCATTTTTAATCATTTCCAATTTATACAACCCAATTTCCATTGCCGTGATGTTTTTCTATGCTGTCAATTGCTGTCCAAGAAAGAATGCGTGACTTGTAAGATAGAGACCAAACGTGCTTAGTTAGACTACTCTTTTACCATCATAAAAAAAATCTAGATATAACTGGTTGATTTGAAATGATTTATTCTGAGTAACAATCATTTTTTTTTTTTTTATTATTTTATGAGATGAGATTTGTTAGTAACAAATAACTGTTTATTCATTCATGTTGTCTGTATTGGTAGTTAGGTGGAGTGCAAGGTTCTTCATCTCATAAAATAATAAAATAAAACTAACAAAGAAACAAAGACAAGAGGAAGGAGAATGAGAAAATATTAAAATCATACAGTACATTGAAATCAAACATTAAAATCATCTTTATAAAAGTGTGTCTTCAGCAGGGATTTAAAAAGAGGCACTCCTCTGGCAGACAATTACAAAGTCTAGGGACCCTAATGGCAAATGCCTGGACTCCTTTCCTTTTCAACCTAAACTTTGGAATGGTCAACAGTGCCCTGCCAGGGTACAGTATCTCAGGCTGCATCCTGGCTTGTAGGGAGATAAAATATATGTGATTTAGGACGAGTCTAAACCAAGCCTTAAATGTGATTCATAAAAATTTTTAAATATGTGACTGGTAGCCAGTGTGAAGAAGCTAAATAGGTGTGATTTGGTTACATTTTCTGGTGCCTGTTAAAAGCCGAGCTACAGCATTTTGAACTGTAGACAATGGAGTGATTTCTGACTGAGACATGTACAGTGCATTCGGAAAGGATTCAGACCATTTCACTTTTTCCACATTTTGTTACGTTACAGCCTTATTTTCAAATGAATTACATTTTTTTCATCAATCTACACACAATACCCCATAATGACTAAGCGAAACAGGTTTTAAGAAATATTTGCAAATGTATTAAAAATAAAAAGCAGAAATACCTTCTGTACATAAGTATTCAGACCCTTTGCTATGAGACTTGAAATTGAGTTCAGGTGCATACTGTTTCCATTGATCAACTTGATTGGAGTCCACCTGTGGTACATTTCATTGATTGTCGAGGCACAGATTTGGGGAAGGTTATCAAAAATGTCTGCAGCATTGAAAGTCCCCAAGAACACAGTGGCCTCCATCATTCTTAAATGGAAGAAGTTTGGAACCACCAAACTGAGCTATTGGGGGAGAAGGGCCTTGGTCAGGGAGGGGATCAAGAACCTGATGGTCACTCTGCCTGAGCTCTATAGTTCCTCGGTGGAGATGGGAGAACCTTCCAGAAGGACAACCATCTCTGCAGCACTCCACCAATCAGGCCTTTATGGTAGAGTGGCAAGCCACTCCTCAGTAAAAGGCACATGGCAGCCCACTTGGAGTTTCCCAAAAGGCACCTTAAGACTCTCAGACCATGAGAAACAAGATTCTCTGGTCTGATGAAACCAAGATTGAACTCTTTGGCCTGAATGCCTAGCGTCACGTCTGGAGGAAACCTGGCACCATCCCTACAGTGAAGCATGGTGGTGGCAGCATCATGCTGTGGGGATGTTTTTCAGTGGCAGGGACTGGGAGACTAGTCAGGATCGAGAGAAATATGAACGGAGCAAAGTACAGAGAGATCCTTGAAGAAAACCAGCTCCAGAGCGCTCAGGACCTGAGACTGTGGAAAGTGCAAAGGTTCACCTTCTAACAGGACAATGACCCTAAGCACACAGCCAAGACCTTGAGTAGCCCAGTAGCCCAGCCAGAGCCCAGACTTGAACCCGATCGAACATCTCTAGAGAGACCTGAAAATAGCTGTGGAACAATGCTCCCTATCCAACCTGACAGAGCTCGAGAGGATCTGTAGCAAAGAATGGGAGAAACTCGCCAAATACAGGTGAGGCAAGCTTGTAGTGTCATACCCAAAAAGATTAGAGGCTGTAATCATGCCAAAGGTGCTTCAACAAAGTACAGAGTAAAGGGTCTGAATACTTATGTAAATGTGATATTTCCGTTTTTTTATTTTTAACACATTTGCAAACATTTCTAAAAAATTTTTTTTCCATTTGTCATTATAGGGTATTGTGTTTAGATTGATGAGGGGGAAAAAAAATTACAATTTCTGAATAAGGCTGTAACGTAAGAACATGTGGATCTGAAGGGGGTGAATAATTTCAGAATGCACTGTACAATGAGTTACAGTAATCTAGATGTGTTTATCTGAGTGGCTCTCTGAGACTGAGGCCTGTGAGTTGGTAGTGCTACTCTACATGGCATCGCCTCCTGTAGCCTGTCATCTCTGTGCAGTGAAGAATATGTTCTTGTGTAGGGCAAATGCCTCTTCCCTGTACGTGCCTCTGTTCGGAGATAACAACATTTGAACACAGCTGTGGCAGTTTAACGCACCATCCCATCAAGTTTTACCAGGTGACACTGAACCCAACACACCACTCAGCCAGGGAATGGAACGCTTTGGCTCTTTGCAACACAGGAGGCTGCTGAGGGAAGGACGGCTCATAATAATGGCTGGAATGGAGTAAATGGAATGGTATCAAACACATGGTTTGATGTGTTTCCATGTGGTTGATACCACTTCATTGACTCCGTTTCCGATATATTACTATGAGCCTGTCTTCCCAAATTAAGGTTCCACCAGCCTCCTGTGCTCTGCAACATGCCATGTCGATGCTGGCGAGAACACTCACTGATACATTACATATAGACAAATAGTTGAGACTGTGTAGGACTAAGTGCCATGGAGTCAGTGACAAACTCATTCCAAGAGACAGTGCATGTGGTGTGGGAGGAAGTTTTGTGCTGCAGCTTGGACTGAAACTAACCTCCCTCTCCTCTCCCTCCCCTCTCCCTCTCCTCTCCCTCTCCTTCCGCTCAAAGTACCACAACTATTCAGGAAAGAGAATAAAGACAACCTGAATAGAGGAAGAGAAAAATATGGGGTCCCAAGGCAAGGGAAAAAAGAAAAACAATGAAAGAAAACAGGAATGAAAGGCTGCCGAAGAGAAAGAATGAAAAGAAAGAAGGACATAGAGAAGGAGGGGAGACAGAAAAAGAGACAGAGAAAAGCAGAGTGAAAAAGTATTGAATGTTCGAATAGAAAGACATGTTTCAGTGGAAATGCATTTTGAAGGAGAAAAAGAAAAGAGGAATACATTACAAAGGCTTTCTTACAGAATATATACAAAGCTAACATAGTCTGGTTATACACAATAAACACTTTCATCTGCCAATAGAGTGTTTTTAGCACTGCTGTAAGAGACCATTAGTCACCAATGGCTTGCATGTTTTGCATTATATAGAACATATTGCATTAGCCCATTCTAAGAACACAAGTAAGGTGCAATATTGATGTTTCTGATATTCCACAGATCATATTGAATTGAGAGCAAAACAGTTGTCTTGGCAGCAGGTTACTAGTAAAGATGGGACTTCAGTGCTTTGTTCTATTCCATAAAACCTGAACATCACCATCTTAGTTAGGCTAAATAGCTCAGGCATATTCTAAAGAACAAATGTACAGGTTAACTCAACTAATATATTTCTACATTTGACTATAGGCTACTCTAATACCATCAGCATAACAGGCCTATGCATTTTCTATATTTCTATGTGAAAAATAATGTAGCTTGCCTTGAACAATGACAACTAGGCCTATGTGTAGGCAATATGAAAAAGGTCTCTGAACACATGATAACAGAATATATTGAAGAGCAACTATTGGGACAGGAGGATATGCTTTTTCCAGGAGAGGTTTTGGCAATTTTTAAGACTTTTTTAAGACTGACAAAATCAAATCCAAAGATGTCTTTTGAAAATTACATTCACAAAATCACTTATCTAGAAAAGATGGTGCCTGACATACAATGACGCATTGAAAGGGGAACATTATCTCTGATGAATAATCATGTGAGAGACCACGCCAATCCATCCTTCCTCCATCTGACAGTGATAGCAACACTATTCACTTCTCTGTCTGTGTATGGCCTCCATGAGGTTAACTCTACACACAGGCATCAATTATGTCATGATCAAGAATCTGATGCCGGATATCAGCAATGCAATCTGTAATTGAAAACACTGACCTTCCAGCTCTACTCTGGCAAAGTTGCACGTGACGAACAATAATAACAGTGTTGGCCAATATGAATGATTGTGTAATAACGAGAGGGCAGGCCTACACTTGTGATTTAAACAAAGTATCTATCCACAGCACCCTACAGTAATCACCAATTCTGTTTAAATATATCACACTTAGGACTGAATCAGAGCTAGAGAGATTACAATCTGGAGTTGTAGGTCTTCTGCACAGCCACCACTGTTGTCAAAAAGGCTTAAAAAAGCTACTTTAACTCCTACAGTCCCACCGTGATGCCGGTGCGTTTTGGACTTCTATTCCCTTTTAATAAACATTGTGTTTGAGCCACATATGTTTATCTCTTCTACAACCATTGATACCAACCATTAGTCTGTGTGATTAATGGGGGCTGAGCTAGAGCGGTGTTAGTGAGACAAGGGAAGATTCTGAAGGGGTCCGGGGGCAGGTCTTCTCACAAAAACGTCTGTAAAATCCAAATGGTTGAGCTACTATTATGACCCTTCTATGAAAAGCTGAGGGTTTTGCTTGGCGGACCTTATTTTTGTGTTGACATTTGTCAATATAACTCATGAATGCTACTGTTTATGTCAATGTGTTTTGTGTTCTACTTGTAGCCCTGGTTGTCCTGAAAATAAAATGGTGAAACACTTCATCATGAGGCTAAATATAAGGGCTGGACATACAGATAAATTAAAGTAGTGAAAAAAACACTGATTTCTTTTGGGTTCCTTGGCCTGATGAGGTTTTAAAGATACAGTATATAGATCAAAAACCTCAACCAGACCAAGTCTATAAAACCAATGTTGTCCACAAGCCAAATATGTTGGCGACATACTAAGCCCCAGTGTGATGGATCCTCCTGATAAATGCTATCTTAAATGTCTTATCCTTCATTATAGGCATGCAGTAGGCTACACACGATTAAGAATGTGGAAGGGAAAGAGAAAGACAACATGAGGGCTACAGTTCCTGACCTAGTTAGGTATTTAGATACTCTAAAGCACTACACAGATAGGAGGGCAGTATCTTAAAAACATAACAAATACAATACAACAATATCTGTTAGTAATCTCTGCATTCTGTTGTGTTGAGTCCTGAGTGATGCTGTTTTTTTATTTGATTTATTTCACCTTTATTTAACCAGGTAGGCTAGTTGAGAACAAGTTCTCATTTACAACTGCGACCTGGCCAAGATAAAGCACAGCAGTTCGACACATATAACAACAAAGAGTTACACATGGAATAAACAAACATACAGTCAATAATACAGTAGAAAAAAGCAAAAAATATGTCTATATACAGTGAGTGCAAATGAGGTAAGATAAGGGAGGTAGGGCAATAAATAGGCCATGGTGGCGAGGTAATTACAACATAGCAATTCAACACTGGAATGGTAGATGTGCAGAAGTTGAATGTGCAAGTAGAGATACTGGGGTGCAGAGGAGCAAGATAAATAAATAAATACAGTATGGGGATGAGGTAGTAAGATGGGCTGTTTACAGATGGGCTATATGCAGGTGCAGAGATCTGTGAGCTGCACTGACAGCTGGTGCTTAAAGCTAGTGAGAGAAATATCTCCAGCTTTAGTGATTTTTGTAGTTCGTTCCAGTCATTGGCAGCAGAGAACTGGAAGGAAAGGTGGCCAAAAGAAGAGTTGGCTTTGGGGGTGACCAGTGAGATATACCTGCTGGAGCGCGTGCTACGGGTGGGTGCTGCTATGGTGACCAGTGAGCTGAGATAAGGCGGGGCTTTACCTAGCAAAGACTTGTAGATGACCTGGAGCCAGTGGGTTTAGCGACGAGTATGAAGCGAGGGCCAGTCAACGAGAGCGTACAGGTCGCAGTGGTGGGTAGTATATGGGGCTTTGGTGACAAAACGGATGGCACTGTGATAGACTGCATCCAATTTGTTGAGTAGAGTGTTGGAGGCTATTTTATAAATTACATCGCCGAAGTCGAGGATCGGTAGGATGGTCAGTTTTACGAGGGTATGTTTGGCAGCATGCGTGAAGGATGCTTTGCTGCGAAATAGGAAGCCGATTCTAGATTTAATTTTGGATTGGAGATGCTTAATGTGAGTCTGGAAGGAGAGTTTACAGTCCAGACACCTAGGTATTTGTAGTTGTATTTGTAGTTGTAGTTGTGGTTAAGGTTGACCTTTAATTGTTAAAGGGATAATTCACCCAAATTATAAATTGACATATTGGTTTTCTTTACCCTGTAAGCAGACTATGGACAAGGTATGACAGAAATCTGTGCTTTGGTTTAGTTTCCCTGGCACTGTTTCCACATGATAACATTTTAGCATTTGTGGCAGAAATCCCATTAAAGTCATGTAATCGATATTAGCATTTTTCCTTCATCATGTTCAAATCTTCTGTTGGTATTGGTATTTATTAGGATCCCCATTAGCCGCTGCAAAAGTATCAGCTACTCTTCCTGGGGTCCTCATAAAACATAACATAATACATAGTACTGTCACATCCTGGCCTGGGATAGCCGGCAGGCTAATTATTTGTGTTTAGGTCATGAGGGGTTTTGGTTTCTAGGTGGTTGTATTTCTATGTTTGGTTTTGATGGTTCCCAATTAGAGGCAGCTGATTGTCGTTACCTCTAATTGGGAACCATATATATGTTTGTTCTTTTCAACACTTGGGTTGTGGGTTATTGAATGTACAGTGGGGAAAAAAAGTATTTAGTCAGCCACCAATTGTGCAAGTTCTCTCACTTAAAAAGATGAGAGAGGCCTGTAATTTTCATCATAGGTACACTTCAACTATGACAGACAAAATGAGGAAAAAAAATCCAGAAAATCACATTGTAGGATTTTTAATGAATTTATTTGCAAATTATGGTGGAAAATAAGTATTTGGTCA
>QNTS01001275.1:0-12651 GCA_003317085.1 Hucho hucho | reverse complement strand
TGACCAAATACTTATTTTCCACCATAATTTGCAAATAAATTCATTAAAAATCCTACAATGTGATTTTCTGGATTTTTTTTCTTCATTTTGTCTGTCATAGTTGAAGTGTACCTATGATGAAAATTACAGGCCTCTCTCATCTTTTTAAGTGAGAGAACTTGCACAATTGGTGGCTGACTAAATACTTTTTTTCCCCACTGTATGTGAATGACTGTGCGTGCGTGCGTGCGTGCGTGCGTGCGAGACTGTGTGCGCGCGCTTGACTGTGTGCGCGCGCGCGTTTGACTGTGTGTGTGTGCGCGTTCCACACAGTTATAGCGATCGTTGCACTTTCTTTATTTTGTTCTATGCATATTTGTACGTTCCACTCTTACTATTAAACATGTGGAATGGAAATCGCGCTGCATCTTGGTCCGCTCATTATAACGGTCGTGACAAGTATAGTACATTATTAGTCAAGGACTGAAACACATACATTTAAACATCACACAAAGTCTACATATCAGTACATACACACAATATCTAAGTCTAATACATAGTACAGTGCAAATTACAATACAATATATTTCTTCACAGTCCCCTTTGTGCGGTAAGGTGTTCTTTTATGTGTTTTTTTTTAACTGGTTTGATTGTTAGCTTGAGTTATCTGGGGTGGCTGAGATTTCCATGTAGTCATGGCTTTATTTAATACTGTGCATTTCCCAGCCTCTGTTCTGGACCTGGGGACTGTGAAGAGACCTCTGGTTGCATGTCTTGTGTTGTAGCGATGAGTGTCCGAACTGTGTGCCAACTGCTTGAACAGACAGTTTGGTACCATCAACACATCAATAACCAATAGTGATGCAGTCAATCTCTCCTCAACTTTGAGCCAGGAGAGACTGACATGCATGTTACTGTACACCCACCGTGTACATCTAAGTGTAATACGTGCTAATTTGTTCTGGAACAACTGCAATTTACCTATGTCCTTCTTTGCCGCACATGACCACGCAGCTGGGCAGTGGTCCAGGTGCAACAAAACTAGGGCCTGTAAGACCTTCCTGGTTGACTGAGATGTCAAGAAGGCAGAGCAACACTCTATCATAGACAGCCCTCGTCCCATTGAGTCTATGTGTTTTGACCATGACAGCTTGCTATCTAGGGTTACATCCAGCAGTTTAGTCTCCTCAACTTGCTCAATAGCCACATTATTCAATAATAGATCTAAAAGAGGTTTAGCGGAAAATTATGCTTTTAGTTTTTTAGATATTTAGCACCAGCCCATTGCTAGTTAGCCATTCTAAAACTGACTGGAGCTCTATGTTAAGTGTCTCAGTATTTATTTTAACTTTTGCAGCCGAAACGTATACTGTTGAGTTGTCAGCGTACATAGACACACAAACTATATTCAAGGTCAGTGGAAGGTCATTTGTAAAATCTATAAGTAACTTTGTTGAGCTTCACAGTCAATTTTAAATTATTTTGGATGATGCCTTAAAAAATGCAAAAACACTTCCTTTTACACTTTCCCAAAAGATCCTGAAATCTCCTGACTACCTTTGGTCTGAGTGGGATAGACAGTAGTTTATTAGACTCAGGAATACCCTCACATCTGGAACAGTGGTCAACCCAGGACATTTCAGGGTGTAGTTTATTATGAATGAGGTTCATCAATAAATAGAGGCTTTTTAAAAGTACACTTTGTATCATTTTGCTCTACGGTCACTCATGAGTAAAAAAAGGGTAGCCTACACCTCTCAACTACCATAATACCCCCCTCCTCCGGGCAGCACCTCCCTGCACTTCAACTTCATTTCTAAATCCTTTGTACGTTTGCCATGTCTGTTTTCTTTTAGATGGTCCCAGGACTAGCATAGTATGACTGTCTGGGACTCAAAACCAGGTCTTTTAAATTCCAAGGCAATCACACTAATTTAAAGGAAATTGAGTCATTTGAGGGACTTTGTAATACATGTATTCATATAAGGTTAGGTTAGGTTTAAAATCACATTTAAAAGAAGAGAAACTTTAGAAATAGGCAGGGTTTATGACTTTGTGGTTGTGGTAACTAGTGACGGTCAGACTAGCTAGCTAGGTACCAAAAGCTAGCTATGTAAGGAATCACTTGACGTTGGTGAAAAGTTATCTCGGGTCTCGATGAATTTGGCAGATTTTCTTCAGAATTATTTGTTTGAAGTAGGGACTTGACTGACTTTGTCTGCTTTGAGGGAGTGTGTGGGTGCACAAGATATCAACTGTTATGGTAAATAAAATAATTCTCAACATTTGCACCAAAAAAATCCCTAAATGCGATTCAAACAACATATGTGATTGATACACTTAAATGCCTAGCAGCTGGTTCTCTTCACCTGATCCAGTTCCAGCTCACTGAGAACAGTGTTTGTGCAGATTAAAGTTAAGTAACAATACTAAAGAGTAGGTCTATAGCAAAATATGATTTTCTGCTTTCTAGACAGGTAGTCTACCGCAGTGGAGGCTGCTGAGGGGAGGACGGCTCACAATAATGGGTAGATATTGGCGCCGACAGAGATGGACGCAGCGCATCGTGTTCTTAGGAAACGATGCAGTATTTCGGTTTTTTTTACGTATTATTTCTTACATTGTTACCCCAGGAAATCTTAAGTCTTATTACATACAGCCGGGAGGAACTATTACGACCAGGAATACGACTTTCCCGAAGGGGATCCTCTGTTTGGACCACCACCCAGGACAATGTATCGGATCCCAGTAGGCGACCCAAAACAACGGCGCTGCAGAAGGGGCAGACGGAGCGGTCTTCTGGTCAGGCTCCGTAGACGGGCACATCGCTCACCGTCCCCGAGTATACTACTCGCCAATGTCCAGTCTCTTGACAACAAGGTAGACGAAATTCGAGCAAGGGTTGCCTTCCAGAAAGACATCAGAGATTGTAACATTCTTTGTTTCACGGAAACATGGCTCACTCAGGATACGTTATCAGAGTCGGAACAGCCACCCGTTTTCTTCACACATTGCGCCGACAGAAACAAACATCACTCTGGCAAGACGAAGGGCGGGGGTGTATGCCTTACGATTAACGAGTCGTGGTGTGATCATAACAACATACAGGAACTCAAGTCCCTTTGTTCACCTGACCTAGAATTCCTTACGATCAAATGCCGACCGCATTATCTACCAAGACAATTCTCTTCGATTATAATCATAGCCGTGTATATCCATGCACGCCTCCAACTCAATCATCAAGTTTGCAGATGACACTACAGTGGTAGGCTTGATTACCAAGAACAACGAGACGGCCTACAGGGAGGAGGTGAGGGCCCTCGGAGTGTGGTGTCAGGAAAATAACCTCAACTCAAAGTCAACAAAACAAAGGAGATGATCGTGGACTTCAGGAAACAGCAGAGGGAGCAGCCCCCTATCCACATCGACGGGACAGTAGTGGAGAAGGTGGAAAGTTTTAGGTCCCTCTGCGTACACATCACGGACAAACTGAAATGGTCCACCCACACCGACAGCGTGGTGTAAAAGGCGCAACAGCGCCTCTTCAACCCCAGGAGGCTGAAGAAATTCGGCTTGTCACCAAAAACACTCACAAACGTTTACAGATGCACAATCGAGAGCATCCTGTCGGGCTGTATCACCGCCTGGTACGGAAACTGCTCCGCCCACAACCATAAGGCTCTCCAGAGGGTAGTGAGGTCTGCACAACGCATCACCGGGGGCAAACTACCTGCCCTCCAGGACAACTACACCACCCGATGTCACAGAAAGGCCAAAAAGATCATCAAGGACAACAACCACCCGAGCCACTGCCTGTTCACCCCGCTATCATCCAGAAGGTGAGGTCAGTACAGGTGCATCAAAGCTGGGACCGAGAGACTGAAAAACAGCTTCTATCTCAAGGCCATCGGACTGTAAAACAGCCATCACTAACATTGAGTGGCTGCTGCCAACATACTGACTCAATCTCTATCCACTTTAATAATTAATAATTGGATGTAATAAATGTATCACTAGTCACTTAAACAATGCCAATTCATATAATGTTTACATACCCTACATTACTCATCTCATATGTACAGTTGAAGTCGGAAGTTTACATACACCTCAGCCAAATACATTTAAACTCAGTTTTTCACAATTCCTGACATTTAATCACAGTAAAAATTCCCTGTCTTAGGTCAGTTAGGATCACCACTTTATTTTAAGAATGTGAAATGTCAGAATAATAGTAGAGAGAATGATTTCTTTCAGATTTGATTTCTTTCATCACATTTCCAGTGGGTCAGAAGTTTACATACACTCAATTAGTATTTGGTAGCATTGCTTTTAAATTGTTTAACTTGGGTCAAACGTTTTGGGTAGCCTTCCACAAGCTTCCCACAATAAGTTGGGTGAATTTTGGCCCATTCCTCCTGACAGAGCTGGCGCAACTGAGTCAGGTTTGTAGGCCTCCTTGCTCGAGCACGCTTTTTCAGTTCAAATTTTCTATGGGATTGAGGTCAGGGCTTTGTGATGTCCACTCCAATACCTTGACTTTGTTGTCCTTAAGCCATTTTGCTACAACTTTGGACGTATGCTTGGGGTCATTGTCCATTTGGAAGACCTATTTGCGACCAAGCTTTATCTTCCGGACTGATGTCAAGAGATGTTGCTTCAATATATCCACAGAATTTTCCTGCCTCATGATGCCATCTATTGTGTGAAGTGCACCAGTCCCTCCTGCAGCAAAGCACCCCCACAACATGATGCTGCCACCCCCATGCTTCATGGTTGGGATGGTGTTCTTCGGCTTGCCAGCCTCCCCCTTTTTCCTTCAAATATAACGATAGTCATTATGGCCAAACAGTTTAATTTTTGTTTCATCAGACCAGAGTACATTTCGCCAAAAAGTACGATCTTTGTCCCCATGGGCAGTTGCAAACCGTAGTCTGGCTTTTTTATGGCGGTTTTGGAGAAGTGGCTTCTTCCTTGCTGAGCGGCCTTTCAGGTTATGTTGATATAGGACTCGTTTTACTGTGGATATAGATACTTTTGTACCAGTTTCCTCCAGCAGCTTCACAAGGTCCTTTGCTGTTGTTCTGGGATTGATTTGCACTTTTCTCACCAAAGTACGTCCATCTCTAGGAGACAGAACGCATCTCCTTCCTGAGTGGTATGACGGCTGCGTGGTCCCGGGGTGTTTATACTTGCGTATTATTGTGTAATACCCTTGTTAGAACCAAGTATTGAGTTATTTGTTATAATTAATTGGTATTAGATTTTAACAGGTGATTAAATTGATCCTTAATTGTAATATTGTTAATGCATTTATTTTAAATAAATATTTATTTAATGTAATAAGTTGGTTTACTTTTAAATTAAAGTTTTGACCAATAAGATCGCTTGTTAAGTTGTGGCCAATGGGAGAGTTGACCTTGTTAACGGGAGGCCTGGAAAAAAGAGAGGGAGAGAGACGTTGAGAAAGGATGGATTTTGAGATGATGACCTTTGGTGAAGAGGAATTCTAAAAGAAGACAACAAAAAGAATATAACAATACACATACCTACTAAGATATGAAGGGAATTTTTATTTTATAGGAGAGTTGTTGTAATTTTTGTTTAGAGGGGACTCGGTGAAGACTGAAGCTACCGTCTCATTGTGGAGGTGTTCGACAGCCTTGAGGTTGGCCTGGCATCGTGAGACAACGGGAGAGAACTTCTTGGGAGGGCTTGGCGAGTTCATGTTCCCATGGGGTGTCGGTTGCTGTGGACCATGTGAGGAAAACATGCACGGAACTGTCATACTTCGCTGAAGCAATATCTACATTAGTGAGTAACCACAACGTGAGGTGCTTCTGGACTTTATGTGTGTCGAAATTCTTTTGAGCTCCAACGCGCGCCAACGGTTTATTAAGCAATCTTTAAAAATTTGGACATGGGTTGTGCACGACTCATTGGTGTTTATTATTTTTATTTATTTTGATGTTGTGCTATGAAAATGTAATAATACACATTTGAACCTTATGTATGTTGTCTTGGTGGAGTCATTTAATATTTAGTCCAACGCTCTAACCACTGGGCTACCCTGCCGCCCCACATGGAAACCATGTGGAAACCATGTGTTTTATGTATTTGCTGCCATTCCACCTATTCTGCTCCAGCCATTACCATGAGCCCGTCCTCCCCAATTAAGGTGCCACCAGCTTCCCGTGGTCTACCAAATTCACCAAAATTATAAACCATATCTGTGAATTAACCTTACTTTAGTATAAATTCCATGACATCATTATCTGTAGTGAAATGACATTCCACCAGATGGCGCAGGAGCTCCAAGACAATTTTAACTAAAGTTATTTGCTACATCCATTTGGGAAATTATTTCTATATACCCATTTATTCTTGAAGAAAACAACTTAAAATTGCCCCATGAGCTTAGTTAAACTGGTGTACCCCATCAGAACCCCATGTAAACTTGTTTTATTCCAATGTTTGTTAACAATGTAAATCCAAACAAACACTGTTTAGCCTTAAAACATGGTTAAAACTATACATTTGGTATCCTGGATGTGCAGTCCTTGCATCCATATATCTCTGTCTATGAATTTGAGTGATTACATTTGTCTACTCTAGCAGATTTTAGAAACATATATATATTTACATACACTAGCGTTACTCCCAATTATTGGGTTGCACAAAAACAGTTTGAGGGAAGACAGAAGTTAAATACAATTCCATTTCTATTTACTGTGCCGATGGGCATGGCATTTGGTCATTACAACTGGGGGAATTTGAGACAAAATATAAAAAAAATTGTATTATGACTTTCCAAACGTGAGTCTGTTTTAGACCCACTTCCTCTCTGTTTAACCAATCAAAATAAAAGTCCTGACACTGCTTAGACTGGCATTGAACAGATGAAAGTTTGGTTGGAAATGATATGGTCTCCCCCTCTGCTCAAATTATACAGCTCTGCTTGAAAGTGAGCCCTAACCTCAAGGTAATGTACAGGACCGGAACAAAAAAAAAAGGACTCACCATCTAATGTTAGGCCCTATGTGCCACAAAACATATTTAATGGATTACTAATCCCAAATTTGGGCTGAGATTGGCTGTGTTAGAGTTGTCTGACTGTGCTGCTGCTTCGTGTGATGTCATAACCTGGAGCTCCCAGCTGTGCAGCTGCAGACTTGTCCCAGCCATGACCTTAATGTTGATTTACCTCCAAGGTTCAAAGTCAGCTCTACACTACACTGCCTTCAGGGTGAAGCCCCCAACCCAGGGGAACATTTATGATCACTGACACTGCTGCGGCTGTTTTTATACACACAGAGAAGGACTAGATAGACTCGTAGTATACAGGACAAATGCTGAGTAAACAATGGGAATTAACTGATCAGGTTGAAAAATATGCTACAAAGGAAAAATGACATGGCAATAGGAATACCTGGGTCTCATCAGAAGTTTGTTTCTAGACATCCCAGTGATATATGCTCTTTTTTTGTTTAGCACTTTTTATCACTTTACACTTTCACCTTTGTATTATTTCAAGCATGGATTATTAAGTACATCTTTGCATCTCGGCCTCCTTGGATTTTTCCTTTTCATGGTCTGAGTGTGAATACCTGTAAACCAGCTGAGCACTGTGTGTCTGAGTATGCGAGCAGTGAGAGATCTCTATGTGTTGAGTTGGGCTGGCCTTTGTGGCTGGAGGTCTGTCCAGGTCAGCATCATTGTCAGAAGCAGCAGGCTACCTGCAGCCCTGGCCACTGTGTGAGAACAGCTCCTGTCGTCACATCTGTGTGCCTCTGCTATCCCTCCTGACCATACTTGCTTAGATATGCAGGTCTATTTCAAATGCAGGGTCATGGTCCATTGTGTGGACATACAGCACTGCACTGTAAACCCCAAGGCATTTTTAACTAAAATACTTCTAGTAAGTTGAACACAAAGTCAATTAAGTCATTATAGCTTTATATATTTGTGGTACTGACTCAAAACTAAATGAGATGTCACATCAACTGTACTTTTTATAGTTATTTCCCAGCATGTTCTACTGCAGGTTGATTTTACATTTTTTGTATTTTATTCATTTAACATTTGTATAATTTCACTTTAATGCCGGCCAAACCCTCTTCTAACCCGAACGATGCTGGGTCAATTGTACGCCGCCTCATGGGTCTCCCAGTCGCAGCCAGCTGCGACAAAGCCTTGAATCGAACCAGATCTCTAGTGACGCAGCTGCGATGCAGTGCCTTAGACCGCTGCACCACTTGGGAGGCGGGAATTGTTTTTAATGTCTGTATTTTTGCATGTACATTGAGTAATTGATTAATCTTATGCCATACAAAGATAAATAAAAAAATTCTTAACTAATCTAATAATTTAGTTAGATTCTTTTGCACCCGTTACTGAAATGGTTGTTCCAGTTTAAAAAGCTTAAGTAGTCTCCTCACACTGTTCCTAACCCTGGCAGTCATTATGAATTGTTGGATATCCTAAATCTGTCTGGATTGCAATAGGAATTACACATCACTTTACAAGCCAGTATAATGTGATTTGCAGGTAGGGTTGCAAAATTCTGGTAAATTTCCCAGGTTTTCCATGAAATCACGGTTGGAAGATTTATGGAAATCCTTCGACCAGAATGTTTTGAAAATCTGGGAATTTGGGGAAAGTTACCAGAATTTTGCAACCTACTGACAGGCCTGATGTGGCCTGCAAACCATGAGTTTCAGGTCACTGTATTAGTGTAAAGTTAGGCCTCAAAATAAGGCATTATAAGATACTGTATGTAAAGTATTGTTATAAAAAGTTTAATTATAATAATAATATCTGCCTAGGAACTCAAAGTGAATTCTTCTGATGTTGTATCGTTCGCTACAAACTTTCGTCTGAGACTGCCATCATTGAAGTCATTTGTGGTGAGGTGAAAATGAGAAGTGTTGTACAAAACAAAGTCATCAGCGATTGGATCATTTCTAACCAATCAGTGTCAAAGCCAAAGCCATATTTTCAAAACGTTGCTTTACCCATGTGCGTTCTGGCTGTGGCCCAACCCATCAGTTTCTGTGACAAATCAAGACAGATTCTAGAAATCATCAGTTAGGTATTCAGATCCAGACTCATTGCATAGAAAAACCATCCCTGGGCATGGTGTAGCGTGTGGCCAGAGTAAGGAGTTTGGGTAGCCACGCAACTTAGTGTAGGCCACAGGACTGAAAATGAACGAATTCAACAACCATATCTCTGTCACTAACAAATACAGTCATGGGTGGTAACTCTACAATTCACTCGAAAAGGCAAGGCACACTGGGAATGGATATTGAGTGTGTGGCTTAGTGGGGGCGTTACTCAACATTTTCAAACTGATACAACTCAAATCTTGACCCCCTTCAGAGTCACAGTGACTAACGGTTTGAGTAATGACTACACTATCACTTCAAGTAACTGTACACAGATATATATATATAATTTTTTTATCTTTATTTAAATAGGCTAGTCAGTTAACTACTTAGGGAGTGGTGGGGCGCTAGCCCGACACTACCCGGTGAAATGCAAGGCGCCAAATTCAAAATCCAAAAGTTGAATTATTAAACATTCATCAATATACAAGTGTTGCATAGTCATCAAAAGCTCTGCTTCTTGGCAATATCACAGCGTTGTCAGATTTCAAAAAGGCTTTACGGCGAAAGCACAACATTTGATTGTTTGAGGGTAGCACCTCCAATATTTTGTCCATTAGCATAAATTCATAAACCATCGCGGTTCACACAAAACACATTTCACAGCGAAAACAAATCCCTTACCTTTTGAAGAACTTCTGCTGAGGGCTTCCCAAGTGTCCAATGAAGACAATCCATGGTTCTTTTGTTAGAAAAAGTCATTTATTATATCCATAAATCTCAGTTTGGTTGGCGCGTTATGTTCAGAAAATCCAACGTCGAATTGCCCATTGAAACGTGAAGAGAACGCGTTCAAATATACCTTAGCTATCCTTTTATGAATATTAGCGATAATATTTCACTCGGATGGTCACCTATACCTTATATACAGTGGGGCAAAAAAGTATTTAGTCAGCCACCAATTGTGCAAGTTCTCTCACTTAAAAAGATGAGAGAGGCCTGTAATTTTCATCATAGGTACACTTCAACTATGACAGACAAAATGAGGAAAAAAAATCCAGAAAATCACATTGTAGGATTTTTAATGAATTTATTTGCAAATTATGGTGGAAAATAAGTATTTGGTCACATACAAACAAGCAAGATTTCTGGCTCTCACAGACCTGTAACTTCNGTGTAAAGGAAAGAATGAATGGGGCCATGTATCGTGAGATTTTGAGTGAAAACCTCCTTCCATCAGCAAGGGCATTGAAGATGAAACGTGGCTGGGTCTTTCAGCATGACAATGATCCCAAACACACCGCCCGGGCAACGAAGGAGTGGCTTCGTAAGAAGCATTTCAAGGTCCTGGAGTGGCCTAGCCAGTCTCCAGATCTCAACCCCATAGAAAATCTTTGGAGGGAGTTGAAAGTCCGTGTTGCCCAGCGACAGCCCCAAAACATCACTGCTCTAGAGGAGATCTGCATGGAGGAATGGGCCAAAATACCAGCAACAGTGTGTGAAAACCTTGTGAAGACTTACAGAAAACGTTTGACCTCTGTCATTGCCAACAAAGGGTATATAACAAAGTATTGAGATAAACTTTTGTTATTAACCAAATACTTATTTTCCACCATAATTTGCAAATAAATTAATTAAAAATCCTACAATGTGATTTTCTGGTTTTCGTTTTCTCATTTCGTCTGTCATAGTTGAAGTGTACCTATGATGAAAATTACAGGCCTCTCTCATCTTTTTAAGTTGGAGAACTTGCACAATTGGTGGCTGACTAAATACTTTTTTGCCCCACTGTAAGTAAAATAAAGTGGGGCGCGCCAGCCAGACTCGCGCCTGAGAAAACGTGTTGACATTTGAGGTCCCAATGCAATTTCCTGTACCTATTCGCCCTGCTTACTCCAATCTCTTAGGCTTTATATATAGACTGTTGACATCTAGTGGAAGCCATAGGTACTGCAGTCTCAGTCCTGGTAACAAATGGATTCAATAGGGAGTTTGTCTAAGAGAGCCAAAGGTCACCAGAAACTGATTTCCGGATGGTTTTTTCTCGGGTTTTTGCCTGCTAAATGAGTTCTGTTATACTCACAGACATTATGTTAACACTTTTAGAAACTTCATAGTGTTTCCTATCCAATAGTACTAATTATGTGCATATCCTATTTTCTGAGCCTGAGTGGCAGGAATTTTGCTTTGGGCACGCCAGACTCTCCAAAACCGTCACCTCACCTGCCCCTCCCTAAGAAGTAATTTTTATTTTCAATGATGGCCTAGGAACAGTGGGTTAACTGCCTTGTTCAGGAGCAGAACAACATATTTTTTACCTTGTCAGCTCGGGGATTTGATCTTACAACCTTTCAGTTACAAGTCCAACGCTCCTAACAGGTAGCCACCGGGGCGGCAGGTACTCAAAAGGTTTTGAGTAATGACAGCACATTGGGGTTTACAGCGTTGTATTTTGAAAATGCGTCTGAAATAGCATCCTTAACCTTATTTAAAACATTTGAAATTAGGTTTAATTATTGTGAGATAATAACTGCATGATTAATTTGGTTATGCAATTATGGATACATACAGAGATATCTCTCCTATATCATGTAATGTATGCTCATTGCTCATCCAATTTCTGTCTGTTGTGAGATGTTCGTAATTGTGATGTGAATTTTTTGTCACTATCACAATGTTGCCAAGAGCACATGAAGAATATATCAGTGTCAGTGTCACACCCTGATCTGTTTCACCTGTCTTCGTTATTGTCTCCACCCCCTCCAGGTGTCGCTTGTTTTCCCCAGTGTATTCATCCCTGTGTTTCCTGTCTCTCTGTGCCAGGTTGTCTTGCATGTTTCCAAGTCAACCAGCATTTTTCCCATTCTCCTTCTTTTTGCATTCTCCTTTTTCTAGTCCTCCCGGTTTGACCCTTGCCTGTTTCTGGACTTTTTACCCGCCTGCTTGACCATTCTGCCTGCCTTGACCACGAGCCTGTCTGCCACTCTGTAGCTCCTGGATTCTGATCTGGTTTTGACCTTTTTGCCTGTCCACGACCGTTCTCTTGCCTACCCCTTTGGATTAATAAACATTGTAAGACAACCATCTGCCTGCTGTGTCTGCATCTGGGTCACGCCTTGTGCCTTGATAGTCCGCTTGTATTAGTTTGTAAAATTTGACAAATGCATAGTTTCCAACCCAGATTACAATGTTATGTGCAAGCATATGTTTGTAATTGATCTAGTGGGTTATTTGCACCTTTTCCTCAGTTGCTTATTTATTTCTTCTGGGTGTGGGAGCATTTGCTCACGCATCCTCACAAAGACTGTGTTCCCCATGCTTTTCAGTTGACAATATAAACAAACAATAAACAGAATATTGGCATGGTTAACTTCTCAGGGAGCAGCTCCCGAGGTGACGGTTTTGGAGAGCCTGGCGTGCCCAAAGTAAAATGCCTCCCATTCAGGCCCAGAAAATAGGATATGCATATATTTAGTACCATTGGATAGGAAACACTCTGAATTTTCCAAAACTGTTAACCATTTGTCTGTGAGTGAAACAGAACGGATATGGCAGGCAAAACCCCGAG
>QNTS01001274.1:360126-376913 GCA_003317085.1 Hucho hucho | reverse complement strand
GGGGGGGGGGGGGGGGGGGGGGGACCTTCGTAGGCTATACTTAGCCTTGTTTCTGGCTAGTAAGATAGTAGTCTGTTGATGTCCCTTTGGTGGTGTGGGGGCTGAGCTTTGACAAAGTGGATGGGGTTATATCCTGCCTGGTTGGCCCTGTCCAGGGTATCTTTGGACGGGCCAAAGTGTCCCCCTTCCCTGTCTCAGTCCCCAGTATATATGTTGCAATTATCTATGTGCCCTGGGGGCTAGGGTCAGTCTGTCCTATCTGGTGTAATTCTCCTGTCTTATCTGGTGTCCTGTGTGATCTTAGTTATGCTCCCTCTAATTCTCCTCTCTCCCCTCCCGGGAAACTCTGAGCCCCAGGACCATGCCTCAGGTCTCTCTGTTCTGACGACTCCTGGCTGTCCCCATCCCCAGTCCACCTGGTCGTGCTGCTGATCCAGTCTCTGCCGTTTTGCCTGTGGCTATGAAACCCTGACCTGTTCACCGGACATGCTTCCGTGACCCGGACCTCTCTCTCTTTCTCGCTCTTGTTTTCAAGATTTTAAAATAATGGATCTGTTCCGGGTTCATTCCCGGTTCTGGTTGCGCTACGTTATTTTTGGTTTTCAGTCCTGTTCCCTGAACCGGTTCCAACCCCTGATCTTGCAACCCATTTTTACATAAACTATGAATGAAATATACACTCTAAGAAAGGGTCCTCTGCCGCTGCCCTGTTTATGCTAGTGCAGAGTTGCACTAGCATAAAAGCTCAAGTAAATCACTTTTTATTTATCTAGGCAAGTCAGTTAAGAACAAATTCTTATTTACAATGACGGCCTACCCTGGCCAAACCATAACAACCGCCCTTTAGGACTCTTTTAACTACTTGCGGAGTGGTGGGGCGCTAAAATCCACTGCTCTTTTATGCTAGATGAAATTGGAGACAGTTTAGTTGTTTGTCTGCTGTGAACTATATTTGTAAACAGTTTTCAATGAACATGTTCTAAATCATGTTTTCAGGCTGATTCCACACTTCAACTATTACAACACTGGAATGATCTATAACAGTAGTCAATATATGGCATTTTAAACACATCCAAAAACATGTTCCAAATCATGTTTAACTACTTACGGAGTGGTGGGGCGCTAGCGCCACTCCTTACAGAGTGGTGGGGTGCTAGCCCCACTCCCGACACTACCCGGTGAAATGCAAGGCGCCAAATTCAAAATCCAAAAGTTGAATTATTAAGCATTCATCAATATACAAGTCATCAAAAGCTCTGCTTCTTGGCAATATCACAGCGTTGTCAGATTTCAAAAAGGCTTCACGGCGAAAGCACAACATTTGATTGTTTGGGGGTAGCACCTCCAATATAAACCATCGTGGTTCACACAAAACACATTTCACAGCGAAAACAAATCCCTTACCTTTTGAAGAACTTCTACTGAGGGCTTCCAAAGTGTCCAACGAAGACATCCAGTGGTTCTTTTGTTAGAAAAAGTAATTTATTATATCCATAAATCTCTGTTTGGTTGGCGCGTTATGTTCATAAAATACAGCGTCCACTCGCCCATTGAACCGTGAAGAGAACACGTTCAACCTATACACTTGTCCAAGAACAATCAAACATCATTTATAATGTATCCTTAGGAACACTTTCATGTATATTTACTATAATATTTCAACCGGATTATAAACTGGACGATAGGAAAGGAAAAAAACACAGCGTGAACGCACTTCCTCTTCTGTTGACATCCGATGACTAGTTTGAAATTCTTCTTCTATTACCATCCAGAGCAACCTAACATCACCAAACACTGTCTAGAGACTGTTGACATCCAGTGGAAGCAATAGGTACTGCAATCTTACTCCCAGAAATGGCTGTTTTCAATAGGGAGGGGTTCAAAATGAGGCAATGTGTTAAAAACACTTTTTCCAGGACAGAAATTCCTCTGGTTTTCAGAGTGTTTCCTATCCAATAATTAGTACTATGTGCATATCCTATTTTCTGGGCCTGAGTGTGAGGCATTTTACTTTGGGCACGCCAGACTCTCCAGAACCGTCACCTCGGGAGCCGCTCCTTACCTAAGAAGTTAAAAGTACTCTGAAGAAAACTATTTTATTGATCATAGTGATACAGGAGTAACATTTAAAAAAGGGTGCAATGCCCCACCAGCATTAGACCACTATAAAGAATGCCCTGAAATTGCAGAAATAAGTTGATCAAATCAATGTGAGAATAGTCAGATTAATTTATAACTGACACAGACATGGTTGCATAGAAGAAAGCGCGTAATGCTGTGAAACAAGAGGTTGTGAGTTAAAATCCCAGGTGAGGACACGATGAATAATAATTACTGTATAAATGAACATGCACAACGTAATCATGTGTGTCAAATATGTAAGTTGAAAACACTATGTTAAAAGCACTGTGTGTGTCCCTAACCTTGACAACAGACAAAGAGCTGTGAATGGATCAGTGGTTCACCAATCAGGGCCTTGAAGCGCTTGGCAACAGTAACAAGGCATGATGTGTAATGAAACATTTTGGGGGAGGTAAACTTTTTTTGTGACCATTAGGACAACTGACAAGGAATTTTCTTGAAACAATCCCATGAAACATGTCTAGAACATGAATATCTTAAATTGTGAGAACATTACAATCATGTAATGTGTATGTTTGTTGGTACATTGATTCAATGTCCTCCCAACGCTCCAGTGAAATGTGTCTAGAACATTAATATTGAATATTCTGAGAACATGGTAACAATTTTCTGGGTAAATTCTGATGGCTGTAGATTCGTGATTTGTTTATGTCAATATCAGACTGGGTATTTTTTTTTCAAACAAAAATAATGCAAAATACAATACATGGAAGTACCTGCTGAAAGACACAAGGATGCACATTAGATGTGCAGGACAACAGTATGTTGATGGTTGTAGATTTGTGATTCGCCTGTTAGCATGGACATAACTTTGAATTAGCAGGGAGCTAATGTGACCATTACAATTAGAGCATGCTAGCTAACTCACTCTTGACATAACAACTTATTGACATCTGACTTAAACCAACCAATAGAAATAAACTACCGTTCAAAAGTTTGGGTTCCCTTAGAAATGTCCTTGTTTTTCAAAGAAAAGCCATTTTTTTGTCCATTAAAGTAACATCAAATTGATCAGAAATGCAGTGTAGACATTGTTAATGCTGTAAATGACTATTGTAGCTGAAAATGGCAGATTTTCTATGAAATATCTACATAGGCGTACAGAGGCCCATTATCAGCAACCATCAGTCCTTTGTTCCAATGGCATGTTGTGTTAGCTAATCCAAGTTTATAATTTTAAAAGGCTAACTGATCATTAGAAAACCCTTTTGCAATTATGTTAACACAGCTGAAAACTGTTGTTCTGATTAAAGAAGCAATAACACTGGCCTTCTTTAGACTAGTTGAGTATCTGGAGCATCAGCATTCGTGGGTTCGATTACAGGCTCAAAATGTCCAGAAACAAAGGCTTTCTTCTAAAACTCATCAGTCTATTCTTGTTCTGAGAAATGAAGACTATTCCATGCGAGAAATTGCCAAGAAACTGAAGATCTCGTGCAACGCTGTGTACTACTCCCTTCACAGAACATCACAAACTGGCTCTAACCAGAATAGAAAGAGGAGTGTGAGGCCCCGGTGCACAACTGAGCAAGAGGACAAGTAAATTAGAGTGTCTAGTTTGAGAAACAGACGCCTCACAAGTCCTCAACTGGCAGCTTCATTAAATAGTACCCGCAAAACACCAGTCTCAACATCAACAGTGAAGAGGCGACTCCGGGATGCTGACCTTCTAGGCAGAGGTCCTCTGTCCAGTGTCTGTGTTCTTTTGCCCATCTTAATCCTTTCTTTTTATTGGCCAGTCTGAGCTATGGCTTTTTCTTTGCAACTCTGCTTAGAAAGCCAGCATCCCGAAGTCGCCTCTTCAATCAGATCACGACTCCATTTTGCTCCTCCCTTCCAATAAGGCAGAAACTCAAGCAGGAAGTACCCGTGCTGAGGTCTATTCAACTCTGGTCTGACCAATTTGATTCCATGCTTCAAGATTGTTTTGATCACATGGACTGGGATATGTTCCGGGTAGCCTCAGAGAATGACATTGATGTTTACATAGACACAGTGACTGAGTTCATCAAGAAATGTATAGGGCATGTTGTTCCCACGGTGTCTATTAAACCTTTCCAAACCAGAAACATTAGATAGATGGCCGCATTCGTGCAAAACTGAAAGCGCGAACCACCACATTTAACCATGGCATGGTGACTGGGAATATGCTTGAATACAAAAACAGTGTAGTTATTCCCTCCGTAAGGCAATCTAACAGGCAAAACGTCAGTACAGAGACAAAGCAGACATATTCAATCTCTCTCTATCCCTGTTTGCTATCCCCACTTGCTTCAAGATGTCCACCATTGTTCCTGTACCCAAGAAAGCAAAGGTAACTGAACTAAATGACTATCGCCCCATAGCACTCACTTCTATCACCATGAAGTGCTTTGAGAGGCTAGTTAACTTCTTAGGGAGCGGCAGCTGAGGTGTCGGTTTTGGAGAGTCTGGCGTGCCCAAAGTAAAAGGCCTGCCACTCAGGCCCAGAAACTAGGATATGCAGATAATTAGTACTATTGGATAGGAAACACTCTGAAGTTTCTAAGAGTGTTAAAATATTGTCTGTGAGAATAACAGAACTGATATAGCAGGCGAAAACCCGAGGAATTTCTGTCCTGGAAAAAGTGTTTTTGACACATTGCCTCATTTTGACCCCTCCCTATTGAAACAGCCATATATGGGAGTAAGATTGCAGTACCTATTGCTTCCACTGGATGTCAACAGTCTCTAGACAGTGTTTGGTGATGTTAGGTTGCTCTGGATGGTAATAGAAGAAGAATTTCGAACTAGTCATCGGATGTAAACAGAAGAGGAAACACGTTCATGGGCTCGCGTGCGCTGTGGTTTCTTCCTTTCCTATCGTCCAGTTTATAATCCGGTTGAAATATTATAGTAAATATACATAAGTGTTCCTACGGATACATTATCAATGATGTTTGATTGTTCTTGGACAAGTGTATAGGTAAAGGTTGAACGCGTTCTCTTCACGGTTCAATGGGCGACTCAACGGTGGATTTTATGATCATAACGCGCCAACCAAACTAAGATTTATGGATATAATAAATTACCTTTTCTAACAAAAGAAGCATGGATTGTCTTCGTTGGACACTTGGGAAGCCCTCAGCAGAAGTTTTTCGAAAGGTAAGGGATTTTATATTAGCGATTTTATGCGTTTGAGACCTCAAACAATCAAATGTTTTTTGAAATCTGACAACGCTGTGATATTGCCAAGAAGCAGAGCTTTTGATGACTATGCAACACTTGTATATTGATGAATGTTTAATAATTCAACTTTTGGATTTTGAATTTGGCGCATTACATTTCACCGGGTAGTGTCGGGAGTGTGGATATCGCCCCACCACTCCCTAAGTAGTTTTAAGGATCAAATCACCTCCACCTTACCTGTTACCCTAGACCCACTTCAATTTGCTTACCACCCCAATAGATCCACAGACGATGCAATCGCCATCGCACTGCACACTGCCCTATCCTATCTGGACAAGAGAAATACCTACATCAGAATGCTGTTCATTGACTATAGCTCAGTCTTCAACACCATAGTACCCTCCAAGTTCATCAGCTTGGGGCCCTGGATCTGAACCCCGCCCTGTGCAACTGAGTCCTGGACTTCCTGATGGGCCGCCCCCAGGTGGTGAAGGTAGGAAACAACACCTCCACTTCGCTGATCCTCAACATAGGGGCCCCACTATCATCTAGAAGGCCAGTACAGGTGCTTCAAAGCTGGGACTGGTGCGGTGGAGATCTTAGTGGGCTATACTCAGCCATGTCTCAGGGTAGTAAATTGGTGGTCTGTGGATATCCCTCTTGTGGTGTGAGGGCTGTGCTTTGGCAAAGTGGGTGGGGTTATATCCTACCTGGTTGGCCCTGTCGGACAGGCCACTGTGTCTCCCAACCCCTCCTGTCTCAGCCTCCAGTATCTATGCTGCAATAGTTAGTGTTGGGGGGCTAGGGTCAGTCTGTTATATCTTGTGTAATTCTCCTATCTTATCTGGTGTCCTGTGTGAATTTAAGCATGCTCCCTCTAATTCTCTCTCTCTCCCTCCCCCCATGACTACCTGACCTGTTCTGCCTGCTGTCCCCAGTCCACCTGGTCGTGCTGCTGCTCCAGTTTCAACTGTTCTGCCTGCGGCTATGGAACCGTGACCTGTTGACTGGATGTGCTACCTTGTCCCAGACCTGCTGTTTTCTACTCTCTCCCTCTACCGCACCTGCTGTCTCGAAATCTGAATGCTCAGCTATGAAAGCCAAATTACCTTTACTCCTGATGTGCTGGCCTGTTGCACCCTCTATAACCACTGTGAATATTATTATTTGACCCTGCTGGCCATCTATGAACGTTTGAACATCTTGGCAATTAACAGTTATGTTTGGGGTTTTAGGCTGGGTTTCTGTAAAGCATTGTGTTACATCTGCTGATGTAAAAAGAGCTTTATAAATATATGTGATTGATTGATCGATCTCAAGACCATCAGACTGTTAAATAGCCACCACTACCCGACTACCACCCGGCTACTCAACCCTGGTACTCAGTGGTACCCTGCTGCCCTATATACAGTTGAAGTTGGAAGTTTACATACACTTAGGTTGCAGTCATTAAAACATTGTTTTTCAACCACTCCACAAATTTCTTGTTAACAAACTATAGTTTTGGCAAGTCGGTTAGGACATCTACTATTTTTCCAACAATTGTTTACAGACAGATTATTACATTATTAATTCACTGTATCACAAGTTTTCATACACTAAGTTGACTGCTTTTAAATAGCTTGTAAAATTCCAGAAAATGATGTCATTGCTTTAGAAGCTTCTGATTGACTCAAATTATGTCAATTAGCCTATTGGAGGTGTACCTGTGGATGTATTTCAAGGCCTACCTTCAAACTCAGTGCCTCTTTGCTTGACATCACGGGAAAATCAAGAGAAATCAGCCAAGACCTCAGAAAATGTTTTGTAGACATCCACTAGTCTGGTTCATCCTTGGGAGCAATTTCCAAACACCTGAAGTTACCACGTTCATCTGTAAAAAAAAAACACGCAGCCGTCACACCGCTCAAGAAGGAGACACGTCTCCTAGAGATGAACGTACTTTGGTGCGAAAAGTGCAAATCAATCCCAGAACAACAGCAAAGGACCTTGTGAAGATGCTGGAGGAAACAGGTACAAAAGTATCTATATCCACAGTAAAACAAGACCTATATCGACATAACCTGAAAGGCCGCTCAGCAAGGAAGAAGCCACTGCTCCAAACCCACCATAAAAAAGCCAGATTACGGTTTGCAACTGCACATGGGGACAAAGATTGTACTTTTTGGAGAAATGTCATCTGGTCTGATTAAACAAAAATAAAACTGTTTGGCCATAATGACAATTGTTATGTTTGGAGGAAAAAGGCAGAGGCTTGCAAGCCAAAGAACACCATCCCAACATGAAGCACGGGGGTGGCAGCATCATGTTGTGAGGGTGCTTTTCCTGCAGGAGGGACTGGTGCACTTCACAAAATAGATGGCATCATGAGGATGGAAATTATGTGTCATATATTGAAGCAACATCTCAAGACAACAGTGAGGAAGTTAAGGGACTTGGTCGCAAATGGGTCTTCCAAATGGACAATGACCCCAAGCATACTTCCAAAGTTGTGGCAAAATGGCTTAACCTCTCAGGGAGCGGTGGGTCGCTCCCTGACACTACCAGGTGAAATGCAAGACAAAATTCCAAAATTGAATTATTAAAAATGCACCAATATACAAGTGTTCCATACTCATCAAAAGCTCTGCTTCTTGGCAATATCATAGCGTTGTCGGATTTCAAAAAGGCTTTACGGCGAAAGCACTACATTTGATTGTTTGAGGCTAGAACCTCACATATTTTCCATAACCATGAAATCTTTAGCCAGCGCGGTCGATAGAAAATGCATTTCACAGGGAAAACCTGTGCCTTACCTTTTGTAGAACGTCTGCAGAGGGCTTCCTAAGTGTCCAACGAAGACAATCCATGGGTATTTGGTTAGAAAAAGTAATTTATTATATCCTTAAATCTCCTTTTGGTTGGCACTTTGTGTTCAGAAAATCCAATGTGACGAGAACGCGTTCAACTATACCTATAAACTTTCCCTCAACAAAACAAAAACGATTTAAAATGCTTCCTTAGCTTATCTTTTATGAATAAAAGTGATAATCTTTCACTCGGATGGTCACCTAAACGTTATATAAGTCNAATAAAGTGGACCGCTCAGCAAAATGTGCGTTCAAAAACGTGCATCTGAAAAAGAGGTCCCTCGACTAAAACTACTCTCATTAGAACGCATTAGTTCCGATTTCCATGAAACTTTGCCTATACACTGCTGACATCTAGTGGAATCCGTAGGTACTACATCCAGTGTCCTGGTATAAATAGTTTTTTATAGGCAAAGGCTCAAAGTGAGCTATAAGCCAAAAGGAATGACATTTCCGGATGGAAAAATCTCAGTTTTTTGCCTGCCAAATGACTTCTCTTACACTCACAGACAAAATGATAACACTTTTGGAAACCTCAGAGTGTTTCCTATCCAATAGTACTAATTATGTCCATATCTTAGTTTCTGAGCCTGGGTGGCAAGCATTTTACTTTGGGCACGCCAGACTCTCCAAAACCGACCCCTCAGCTGCCACTCCCTAACAAGTTAATGACAACAAAGTCAAGGTATTGGAGTGGCCATCACAAAGCCCTGACCTCAATCCCATAAAAAATGTGTGGGCAGAACAGAAAAATGTGCAAGCAAGGAGGCCTACAAACCTTACTCAGTTACACCAGCTCTGTCAGGAGGAATGGGCCAAAATGCACCCAACTTATTGTGGGAAGCTTGTGGAAGGCTACCCGAAACGTTTGACCCAAGTTAAACAATTTAAAGGCAATGCTACCAAATACTAATTGAGTGTATGTAAAACTTCTGACCCACTGGGAATGTGATGAAAGAAATAAAAGCTGAAATAAATCATTCTCTCGGAGTTTAAATGCATTTGGCTAAGGTGTATGTAAACTTCCGACTTCAACTGTACATATACATGGAATCCCTGGCCACTTAAATAATGGAACACTAGTCACTTTAATAATGTTTACATATTGCTTTACTCTTCTCATATGTATATACAGTATTCTATTGTATTTTAGTCAATGCCACTCCGACATTGCTCGTCGTAATATTGATATATTTCTTTATTCAATTATTTTACTTTTAGATTTGTGTATTGTTGTGAATTGTGAGATACTACTGCATTGTTGGAGCTAGGAACTCAAGCATTTCGCTACACCTGCAATAACATCTGCTAAATATGTGTATGTGAACAATAACATTTGATTTGATTTGACAATACTAACTGAATTGACACAGTGAAAAGGAAGCCTGTACAGAATATAAATATTCCAAAACATGTATCCTGTTTGCAACACGGCACCAAAGTAATATTGCAAAAAATGTAGGAAAGCAATAAACTTTTTGTCCTGAATACAAAGTGCTATGTTTGGAGCAAATCCAATACAACCCATTACTGAGTATCACTCTCCATACTGTATTTTCAAGTATAATGTTATGGATATGCTTTTAATCGTTAAGGACGGGAGTTTGTCAGAATAAAAAATAAATGGAATGGAGCTAAGCACAGGAAAAATCCTAGAGGAAAACCTGGTTCAGTCTGCTTTCTACCAGACACTGTTCACCTTTCAGCAGGACAATAACCTAAAACACAAGGCCAAATCTACACTGGAGTTACTTACCAAGAAGACAGTGAATGTTCCTGAATGGCCAAGTTATAGTTTTGACTGAAATCTGCTTGAAAATCTATGGCAAAACATGAAAATGGTTGATTAGCAAGGATCAACAACCGATTTGACAGAGCTTGAATAATTTTGAAAATAATAATGTGCAAATATTGCACAATCGAGGTGTGCAAAGCTCTTAGAGACTTACCCAGAAAGACACAGCTGTAATTGCTGCCAAAGGTGACTCTAACATTGACTCAGGGGTGTGAATACTTATGTAAATTAGATATTTCTGTATTTAATTTTCAATACATTTGCAAAGATTTCTAAAAGCATGTTTTCACTTTGTCATTATGGGGTATTGTGTGTACCTGGGTGAGAAAAAAATTGATGTAATCCATTTTGAATTCAGGCTGTAACAACAAAATGTGGAATAAGTCAAGGGGTATGAATACTTTCAAAGGCAATGTAGATAATAAAGGTAGCAGTGGCATATGTGATGAGTCAAAAGAGTTCGTGCAAAAATGGTCAATGCAGATATGTGTTAACTATTTGTTTCCAGACTTGCAGCATCGGGATCGCTTGCTGTGTGGTAGCAAGGAGAGAACAGTTTATGACTTGGGGGGCTAGTGTCTTTGACAATTTTTGGTTCTTTCCTCTGACACTGCCTGGTATAGAGGTCCTGGATTGCAGGGAGCTCGAACCCAGTGATGTACTCAGCCATATGCATTACCCTCCGTAGCGCCTTGTGGTCAAATGACAAGAAGTTGCCATACCAAGTGGTGATGCAGCCAGTCAAGATGCTCTCATTGGTGCAGCTGTAGAACCTTTGAGGATCTGAGGGCCCATCTCAAATCTTTTCAGCCTCCTGAGGGGGAAGAGGCATTGTTGTGCGTTCTTCATGACTGTAAGCTGTCATCAAGGCAAAGGGTGGCTACTTTGAAGAATCTCAAATAAAATATATTTTTGGTTACTACGTGATTCCATATGTGTTATTTCATAGTTTTGACATCTTCACGATTATTCTACGATGTAGAAAATATTAAAAATAAATAAAAACCCTGGAATGAGTAGGTGTGTCTAAACTTTTGACTGGTACTGTATTATCCATGTCCTTCATCAGAGACGACTCCGAGAAACATACGATATTCACCTTTGATTGGATAGTCTCGAACAGAGCTTGTCCAGTTTGTTCTTTAGTGATTGATCGTTCACCAGTAGAACGGAGGGTAGAAGCAGTTTATTTACTCACCAATGTATTCTCGTCAGGTAGCCCTCTTGCTTGCCTCTCTTGCGTTGTCTCTTCCTCTTTCGAGTCGCGGGGATAAGGGCCTGGTCCAGAATGAGCAGTACATCCACAGCTGTCGACTCATTGAAGTATAAATCTTCATCCAAATCGAGGATAGTGACCGCTGTTCTGATGTCCAGAAGCAGTTTTTGGTCATAGGAAATGATGGCGGAAATATTATAAAATATAAAATATCAGCGTAATTCTTTTTTTTTAATTATATAGATTTGATCAGGAGCTTTTTACTCCATACGTTTTCCCTGACACCCAAAAATACTCATTATATTTTGACATTCACACACTTATCAAGAGAACATCCCTGGTCATCCCTACTGCCTCTCATCTGTCAGACTCACTTAACATGTGATCTGATCTGATCTGGCAGACTCACTTAACAAAATGCTTTGTTTGTAAATTATGTCTGAGTGTTGGAGTGTGCCCCTGGCTATCCGTAAAAAAAAAGAAAATTGTGCCATCTGGTTTGCTTAATATCAGTAATGGTTCATACTTTTACTTTTGATACTTAAGTATATTTAAAACCAAATACTTTTAGACTTTTACTCAAGTAGTATTTTACTGGGTGACTTTCACTTGAGTCATTTTCTATTTACTCAAGTATGACAATTTAGTACTTTTTACACCACTGACAAATGGACGAACTTACATTTTTTATATTATTGTATTTATACCAGCATTTCTTTAGAAAGTTTACACCAATACTGGTATGTTGAAAGCTATTGTGTAGACTATATGTAAATAAATATACTTTTAATAAAATACAAATATATGTAACTGGAATTACTTAATAGGGTCTACAAAACTTAAATTGGTCTATTGTGCTGGGCAATGGGTTTAATACAGAGTGCTAGTGACTCCTTACTCCACCCATTCCATTCACTGCAATGCAATACTGTACACTGCATATTAATTACATATAGTCATTTAGAGAAAAAACAACTGATGTAAAAGTTGGGTTGGGATTACTCACTAGGGTCTGTAGAATCTGTATATGGTATTATTTTTTGGTGGACTGAGCTCTACATACCGAGCAGCACGTTTTACTCCACCCATTCCAGTGGTAATACACTGTAGGCTGTGACAGCATGAGAGGTTCCGGATCTTTAAGTTGTGCAAGTTCCCCATAAACACCACTTCAACAGTCTCTTCAGTATGTAGGTGAGTTGAATTATTAACAAAAGGTTTACAACTTAAATCTCTTCAGCTCAAAAGTAACTTCATCTTTTTTGTTTCACAGAGGTACATACATGTCCTTTCCCCCAGCCACACCAAACACCAGTTTCTCACACCCATTATTAGAGCCTGCTGCTGGTCTCATTAGCTCCAGCTGTACTCTCAGGCAGCCTGGGTTTTGTAGTCCTTCACAGGCGGCCATCTTGCTCCAGCCATCTGAGGGCAATGTATCTGCCCTCTAGAAAACGCCCTCTCATGATGCCACAAGGCCTATGCATAATATATTGGCGTATAGAGAAAAAACTATTTTATGTGCCAAGGTAAAAGTATCGCTGGCCTTTCACTGCGCCCATTACATTGATCACAATGCAAATCACTGTATATGCATTACATACTGGCTTTTAGAGAAAAAACTATTATTTGTGCCAATGTAAAAAAGGATTGGGAGTAGAATCTATATATGGTGTAATTTCTTGGGGCACTGAATAACCCAAAAATGTATTACATGTTTTCCCTTTTCTTTGGCGAGTCTTAACTTTATGGTGCTCCACAACATCCCTGCCACCCCCATACAATTTATGTGTCAAATGTAGTAGTTCAACAGCATTATTGACATTTATTATTTGCTGTGTCAAGCTATTCTGATTTATGCCTTTATCAGTACAGGCAACTCCACAGTTAATTCTATCACCACAGACAACAGTGTTACTATCAGTACAGTCAAGTCTTACTACAACACTGGGTCCACCCTTTACTACTTAATCAGGCTTAAGCACCTGATTGACACCAAAGTCCAGCATAGACTCCACCCCTCCACCTCTGTAGCTCTTGCTTCAGCACCTTACTGTCACTGCCTACTCCTTCCTCAAACCCTCCCTCTAACCCTCCACATAACTCTTGCCTCTTGTCACTGCCTTTTCCTTCCTTTAGCTGCATAACATGAGCACATAGGTTCATATCACCGTTCTCATCTTTCCATAGCGACTTAAGCCAATTGATACTTATCCTGTATGTGTTTTTTTGTAGCAGTTGGCCATTGCAGAATTTAGGCTACTTCTTTCCAAAATACACTATCAATCTTTTCACTGTGCTGCATAACAGAATGAATTGCAATTTAAATATCAGGAAAATCCAGAGGTCTCTGTGTCCTCTCTTTTAATGTCTGAGCATACCTGACCTTACCTTGCTGCCTGCCCCATTCTCCGCTTGACCTCTCCATGACCTAACCCATGAAATTACATCACATATAGATTCGACAGACCCGACTGAGTACTCCCAAACAAACTTTGGCATTGGCACAAATAATACTTTTTTCTGTATAAGCCAGTATGTAATGCAAATACAGTGTCACATCTGCTCCTGCTATGCCCTCTGGTGGTCGTACGGTGTCTCCTTGACCTGCAGTTCTCCCTCGGTATTCTCTCTCTCCCTCACCCTCTCTGGTTAATTGTGTGATTGGAGACATGTGTGCTGGATTCAGAGCAGATCCCCACCAGCTGCAACTCATCCATAAATCAAGACCTCTACAAATACCCATTCCTGCCACTCCCACTCTGCCAGTTCGTAATCTCTGCTCAGTCAGTTATAGTTCTGGCCTTTTGACTATTCTCAAGATCCTGTTGCTCTGCTTTGCTTGTTTTCCTGCCTTACACCATTTTTGTCCTCTCCTTGCAGTACTGATCTGTCTCTGGCTCCTGTCTCCTTTCCACATCTCACCACCAACCATCTTGCTCTGGATTTCACTCCCCACCATTACCTTGGATTCCTCTCAGGACCTGTTTCTCTGTTCGACTCAGCCAACTCCAACCTCACTCTACACTTCAGTTTTTTTTTCAACTCATCTGAGCCACCCCGGCTCTGCACTCCATATTGCTCTGTATTCAATAAACATTTGGGTGCATTCATCCCGGCTTCCTTTTCTGAGTCCGCTCTTGGGTTCCCCACCTTTGCTCCGCATAACATACTGTGATTTGCATTGGGGCCAATATAATGGGCAGAGTAAAAGGCCAGCAACACTCCATATTATTCAGCGCCTCATGAAATGACACCAGATAAACTCAGCAAAAAAAGAAACATCCTCTCACTGTCAACTGCCATTATTTTCAGCAAACTTAACATGTTTAAATATTTGTATGAACATAACAAGATTCAACAACTAAGACATAAACTGAACAAGTTCCACAGACATGTGACTAACAGAAATTGACTAATGTGTCCCTAAACAAAGGGGGTCAAAATCAAAAGTAACAGTCAGTATCTGGTGTGGCCACCAGCTGCATTAAGTACTGCAGTGCATCTCCTCCTCATGGACTGCACCAGAATTGCCAGTTCTTGCTGTGAGATGTTACCCCACTCTTCCACCAAGGCACCTGCAAGTTCCCAGACATTTCTGGGGGGAATGGCCATAGCCCTCACCCTCCGATCCAACAGGTCCCAGACGTCCTCAATGGGCTTGAGACCCGGGCTCTTCGCTGGCCATGGCAGAACACTGACATTCCTGTCTTGCAGGAAATCACGCACAGAACGAGCAGTATGGCTGGTGGCATTGTCATGCTGGAGGGTCTTGTCAGGATGAGCCTGCAGGAAGGGTACCACATGAGGTAGGAGGATGTCTTCCCTGTAACGCACAGCGTTGAGATTGCCTGCAATAACAACAAGCTCAGTCCAATGATGCTGTGACACACTGCCCCAGACCATGACGGACCCTCCACCTTCAAATCAATCCCGCTCCAGAGTACAGGCCTCGGTGTAACGCTCATTCTTTCGACAATAAACGCGAATCCGATCATCACCCCTGGTGAGACAAAACTGTGACTCGTCAGTGAAGAGCACTTTTTGACAGTCTGGTCCGGCGACGGTGGGTTTGTGCCCATAGGCGACATTGTTGCCGGTGATGTCTGGTGAGGACCTGCCTTACAACAGGCCTACAAGCCCTCAGTCCAGCCTCTCTCAGCCAATTGCGGACAGTCTGAGCACTGATTGAGGGATTGTGCGTTCCTGGTGTAACTCGGGCAGTTGTTGTTGCCATCCTGTACCTGTCCCGCAGGTGTGGTGTTCGGATGTACCGATCCCTGCCTATATGTTGCTGTGAGTCCTCCTCTTGTCTGTGGGTATCTCTTTGTCTGTAGTGACACTATATATATATATATATATATATATGTCTGTCTGTCCCAGAGCCCAAGCACAGGGAAGGACTTTGAGAGTGTGGAGCTAGGAGACCTGGAGAAGAAGAAAAAGAAAACCCACGAAAGATCATCAATTTCTCTAATGGAGAGACCATGGAGGAGTACAGTACAGACGAGGAGGAGGAGGGGGAGGACAAGGAACCAGAGAAGGACCTACTGTCCTCCCCTCTCGATGCGTTGAAGGTGTGTGTGTGTGTGTGTGTCTAGTTCCTAGAATATATGTTCCAAAGTCTGGTAATAAGCTATATGTTTGTGTCTGTCAGACCAAGCTGACCTGGGGTCCGAACTTCTGGTTCCACATGTGGAGAGCTGCTATGTCTACTGTCTCAGGTGGGTGCCTGACATGAGACAATATAGATTATCAACCTGATAGCCTTCTGCCATACATAACCTTGATACCACCTTGAATACTGTGGCTAAGATGGCGCCAATGGATGGAGTTTTGCCTCAAGCTCCTACAAAACAGCTCCTACAAGCAGGTTGTCTAGTGTTTTTTTGGAGTCTCAAATTTTATTTTTTTTCCTCAAATTTTCTTACTCAGTTTTTTCTCAAATTACTCAGTTTTTCTCAAATTTTCTTACTCAGTTTGATTTGTGCATTACTTAACTACTTAGGGAGTGGTGGGGCGCTAACAAATCCCTTACCTTTTGAAGAACTTCTGCTGAGAGCTTCCCAAGTGTCCAACGAAGACAATCCATGGTTCTTTTGTTAGAAAAAGTCATTTATTATATCCATAAATCTCTGTTTGGTTGGTGCATTATGTTCAGAAAATCCAACGTCGAATCGCCCATTGAAACGTGAAGAGAACGCGTTCAAATATACCTATAAACTTTTCCTAAACTAATCAAATACCAGTTAAAATGCATCCTTAGCTATCCTTTTATGAATATTAGCGATAATATTTCACTCGGATGGTCACCTATACCTTATATAAGTAAAATAAAGTGGGGCGTGCCAGCCAGACTCACGCACGAGAAAACTTGTTGACATTTGAGGTCCCAATGCAATTTCCTGTACCTATTCTTCCTGCTTACTCCAATCTCTCTGAGGCTTTATATATAGACTGTTGACATCTAGTGGAAGCCATAGGTACTGCAGTCTCAGTCCTGGTAACAAATGGATTCAATAGGGAGTGTGTCTAAGAGAGCCAAAGGTCACCAGAAACTGATTTCCGGATGTTTTTTTCTCTGGTTTTTGCCTGCTAAATGAGTTCTGTTATACTCACAGACATTATGTTAACACTT
>QNTS01001274.1:333349-360093 GCA_003317085.1 Hucho hucho | reverse complement strand
GAAACTTCAGAGTGTTTCCTATCCAATAGTACTAATTATGTGCATATCCTATTTTCTGAGCCTGAGTGGCAGGCATTTTGCTTTGGGCACGCCAGACTCTCCAAAACCGTCACTTCACCTGCCGCTCCCTAAGAAGTTAACACACCTGGTCAGAACTATTGGAATATGAATCGCTGGGTTCTCACCAGGCGTATGTGGCAGGGACTCTTAACAATCACGGATTACAAAAAGAAAATCCAGCCATGTAGCTGGACATCAACGCTGTTCTACCGGACGAGCTAAACACCTTTTTCTCGCGCTTCAAGTACAACGATGAGACAGAGTGGTCTCACGCTTCGAGTACAACAACGACTCTGAGCGGGCGAGGAGAGCCTCTGAGGACAACTAAGGCAACGCACTTACAGTCTCCATGGAGAACGAATGCAAGTCATTCAAACGTGTTAACCCTTGTAAGGCTGCCTGCCCAGACGGCATCTCGCCCGCAGAGCATGTGTAGACCAGCTGGCTGTTGTGTTTTCTGACATTTTCAATCTCTTTAGCACAGGGCACTATCCCAACCTGCTTCAAGAATCCCATGACCATCCCCGTGCCAAAGGAAGGGAAAGTAACTGATCTGAATGACTACCAACCCATGGCACTCGCTTCTGTCGTCATGAAGTGCTTCGAGAGGCTTGTCAAAGACCACATCACCTCTTTCCTCCCTGAGACACTCGACCCTCTCCAATTCGCCTACTGCCCAGACAGATTCACGGACAACAGAATCGCTATTGCACCTCAAACTGTCCTCACCCACCTGGACAAAAGGAATGTATATGTGAGGGTGATGTTTATAGTCTACAGCTCTGCCTTCAATACCATAGTGCTTACCACAAAGCTCAAGACCCTGGGACTGAATTCTTCCTGACGGGCCGCCCCCAGTTGGTGAAGGTAGGCAATATTACCTCTTCGACGAGTGCATCCTTAGTCCCCTCCTGTACTCCTTGTATACCCATGACTGCGTGGCCTCACACTGTTCGAACTCTGTGGAGATGGTCAAAAACTTCAAGTTCCACTTTGTTTTACTTTAGAAAACATTTGTTTAAATACTTGGTTGAGTACTGATCCAAAAATGGTGTTTGCCTTTGTAGCCTTACTGACTTGTGGTCACTTGGTGACTTGTAATTTGAAACTTTTCAGGCCATTTTGTAAAGGGAGAATATGATCTATTTCATATTTGTTGTTACAAGTCCATGCCTTACAGTGAGGGAAAAAAGTATTTGATCCCCTGCTGATTTTGTACGTTTGCCCACTGACAAAGAAATTATCAGTCTATAATTTTAATGGTAGGTTTATTTGAACAGTGAGAGACAGAATAACAACAAAAAAATCCAGAAAACGCATGTGAAAAATTTTATAAATTGATTTGCATTTTAATGAGGGAAATAAGTATTTGACCCCCTCTCAATCAGAAAGACGTTTTTTGATTTAAGACCTTTTAGATATTCACATTTATTTAATATTTGTACTTACTGAGGACTTTATTTTTATTTTTTATGTAACAACACAGTCATAAACTGTTAATAAATATATTATTAACTATGATTTAACTACAGTATTTTATCTCATCTGTCTGTCATGTTGGTCAGTCAGCTAGAATCGATGGTGGATACTCTGTCTGTCTGCAGAAGTCTCATGTGGCTGTACTGTGTCTTTGAGTGACACGTGATTGTCTTTCTCTTCATTGGTAACAAAGACTCCTGTGTCCTCATCTATGGCTGTTTGAGGTGACAGATTATGTTGGCTAACCTCACAATGCAGCCATTCTCAGGTCAGGTCAGTGTGGGCTTCTCTCTCTAGTCCAGAATGACCTACAGCCGTGACCTCACTCACCACATTGAGGGATAGCAGGATATAGCAAACTATACATAGAGACCTCCATCAAAAGAAGACAGACAGACAGAGAGAGAGAGTGGCACTCATACACCAGACTGAGACTGGCAGTGGATCATGGTGGATTTTGGGGTTTGGATGATATGTTAGAGTAACAACTTTGTAACTATTCGGTGACCAATGGAGACTGGCTATACACTATCATTACACTAGATTCTAGAAAGTATCATCTACAGTGGCCAAAGGCTGGCAATACACACATATTTCAGTAGAGGGTGGTATTGTACCATTACAAAGGAGGCTGAGACGGGTTACTGTGGGACAAATAAATTTGTTCTAGACAGAGGAGCGCAGCCACAGTCAGCACAGGACAAAGTAAGCACTTGTGTTTTTTGTTTGTCTTTATTAGTCTAATAGAGCCAAACAAAAAAGACATGTGCTGACTGTGTCCCTTGCTGACTGTGGCTGCGCTCCACTGTTTGATGACACAAGGAGAGATATGAGCAAAGGATGCAAAATGGAGAATGGACTGTAGTGGAGGTTTCAATAGGAAGCCTAGTTTAGGACTTGGATGGGAGCAAGTCCTTTGTGGGAGTTGCTTGACCCTTCTCTACAGGATATGTTGAAAGTTTGAAGTCGGTTTGGTTTGTCATTTGTGTGTGAAGAGAAGACCCTCTAGCTCCCTGGCCTAGCCTGGCAGACATGATGCACACAGCAGTCATCTGGGACAGTGTGTGTGATTAATGAAGGAAAATCCAGAGACAGAATTATGCCACAATGCCTTTCCTTGGAACTGTGCGTGTGATTGTGTTTGTGTTTATGGGTTTGCGCTCACGTGTGCATGTATGAGTCAATGGTTTCTTAAGCATACCTGAAATATTTGCATATACTATATCTCAGTCGGGGAACAACACATTTATCTTACTAATGTTACTCATCCAGCCACTGTACCTTAGCCTGTTCCCACTGTTTCATGACAACTACTAAGGAGTTGGCTACAGCATTTACAAGAGTTATGTCTCTCATGACCTTGCTGATTTAAAGAAAACATTCACTGAAAACTAACACTAATTCCTATAATGTGAGAACAATATTTTTTGAGGACAAATGTTTCATTTTGTCATTATATAAAGGTTGGTAGCAATGTGAAAATCTTTGTAGAAATCTGCTGCAGCTCAAGTCGACTACCAAACCCACAGTGCAATGCTCTCTCTATGGGCTGGCTGGTTAGCTAGCTAGCTAGCTAGGAAACTTAGCTACACACAATAATACCAAAGTCATTATCCGCATGTGAAATAGCTTGTTACCTGTAAAATCGCCTAAACAAACTACATTATCAATTTATGAGTCTTTAATCTCACCATGTTCAACCTGCAGATCGATGTGCCTCGAAGAGTGAAGTCTGACATTCGCAACTGTACCATGTAATGCACCCTGGACTGAAGAGGCAGACAAATAGGAGAAATGTGGTGGACCCTCTGTTATTAAATTACACATTTCTCGAGATAGGAATGTCATACAGGCCGAATTTCTGCCTGCTTGAACAGCAATAGCTCAGATACACATGAAAACATAACATGACCCCGGGAATCAATAGAACATCACTCAGAGATTCACAAAAACAATATAACATTCAAAATGGGTGAATCTTTCCTTTAACCTCATAGTTACAGATGGCACAGTATTTTGTGAGGGCACAGCAGACTAGAGCAGCTACCTGGTTAGCCAGATGCCCACTAAGTTGAGAGATGACAATAGCAGCTGCAGTCCCCTCTCTCCCTCCACAGTGGGCCTCTGCTGCAGTCAGCCAAGCCTCTGATTTAGGCCCTAAATAAGGGGATTTCCACACCGCTCAGTCTCCTGTCACACCCTTTGGTGTCTGTGAGTGTGTGCCTGTGTGTGGGCTTCCTTATAGGTTTACTAACAGCCTGGTTAAAAAAATGTCCGCCTCCTCTTCTCTGTATCTCCTGGGACAAAGCAACATACAATAAGAACATTCCAAGCTTGGAATGCATGGCATGGAAGTTTCGGGCTGAGGAGAGAATAAATGGAGGAAATAAACAGCATGCATGTTACTGGGTATTGAGACGTTTCTTACAAAGTGTTATTGTATCCAACTTGTTGCCTTTGCATGTTACATTGTGGTCATAATCAGAAGTTTACTGCTTTAGCTTTGCATTGAGTACTTTGCATACTGCTAGAAAAAGACACCTCTTTCAGTAACACTGAGAGACTTGTGACTTCAAATTTTCTTTCATGTAATCAAAGGCATTTTGAAATGGGGATTTTAAATCCTTTATGGGAAGCGCATAGGGTGTTTATTGTTGTCGTCGAGCAGGCTCTTTTGTAATAGGTCCATATTGCATGTCTGGTCAGACTTGTTTATGTGTGGCCTTCAGTAGCGTAATCGCCACAGTCTGTACTAGGAGTGCACTTCAGCGAGCAGGCCTTTCTAATTGACCTGGCCCGGGTATCCTGGAAGGATATTGCCCTCATCCCGTCAGTAAAGGATGCCTGGTTATTCTTTAAAAGTGAATTCCTCACCATCTTAAATAAGCATGCCCCATTCAAAAAATGTAGAACCAGGAACAGATGTAGCCCTTGGTTCACTCCAGGTCAACAGCCCTGCACCCCCCACAGCAACTTGCCCAAGCCTCCCCCTTTTCTCTTTCACCCAAATCCAGATAGCTGATGTTCTGAAAGAGCTGCAAAATCTGGACCCCTACAAATCAGCCGGGCTAGACAATCTGGACACTCTCTTTCTAAAATTATCTGCCGAAATTGTTGCAACCCCCATTACTAGCCTGTTAAACCTCTCTTTCGTATCGTCTGAGATCCCCAAAGATTACAAAGCTCTTCAAAGGGGGAGACAGTCTAGACCCAAACTGCTACAGACCTATATCTTTCCTACCCTGCCTTTCTAAGGTATTCGAAAACCAAGTTAACAAACAGATCACCGACCATTTCGAATCCCACCGTACCTTCTCCGCTTTACAATCTGGTTTCCGAGCTGGTCATGGGTGCAACTCAGCCACGCTCAAGGTCCTAAATGATATCATAACCGCCATCGATAAGAGACTAAATGCATGCTCTTCAACCGATCGCTGCCCGCACCTGCACGCCGTCCAGCATCACTACTCTGGACGGTTCTGACTTAGAATATGTGGACAACTACAAATACCTATGTGTCTGGTTAGACTGTAAACTCTCCTTCCAGACTCACATTAAGCATCTCAAATCCAAATTTAAATCTAGAATCAGCTTCCTATTTCGCAACAAAGCATCCTTCACTCATGCTGCCAAACATACCCTCGTAAAACTGACTATCCTACCGATCCTCGACTTCGGCAATGTCATTTACAAAATAGCCTCCAACACTCTACTCAACAAATTGGATGCAGTCTATCACAGTGCCATCCATTTTGTCACCAAAGCCCCATATACTACCCACCACTGCGACCTGTACGCTCTCGTTGGCTGGCCCTCGCTTCATACTCGTCGCCAAACCCACTGGCTCCAGGTCATCTATATGTCTTTGCTAGGTAAAGCCCCGCCTTATCTCAGCTTACTGGTCACCATAGCAGCACCCACCCGCAGCACGCACTCCAGCAGGTACATTTCACTGGTCACCCCCAAAGCCAATTCCTCCTTCGGCCGCCTTTCCTTCCAGTTCTCTGCTGCCAATGACTGGAACGAACTGCAAAAATCACTGAAGCTGGAGACACATATCTCCCTCACTAGCTTTAAGCACCATCTGTCAGAGCAGCTCACAGATCACTGCACCTGTACATAGCCCATCTGTAAATAGCTCATCCAACTACCTCATCCCCATACTGTATTTATTTATTTATTTTGCTCCTTTGCACCCCAGTATCTCTACTTGAACATTTATCTTTTGCACATCTATCACCCCAGTGTTTTAATTGCTATATTGTAATTACCTCGCCACTATGGCCTATTTATTGCCTTACCTCCCTTATCTTACCTCATTTTCACACACTGTATATATACTTTTTTCTACTGTTTTATTGACTGTATGTTTGTTTATTCCATGTGTAACTCTGTATTGATGTTTGTGTCGCACTACTTTGCTTTATCTTGGCCAGGTCACAGTTGTAAAAGAGAACTTGTTCTCAACTAGCCTACCTGGTTAAATAAAGGTGAAATAAAAATTAAATACACACTGAAACCTGGTCTGGAAGTCCCTGACACTGCACTACACTGCTCTACACTGCCTACTATCTGCATAGCCTACGTACTGCAGCAGGGCTGCTAACATACAGTAGGTTCTGCTATAGGCTTTGGGGTTTTGCTCAATTTTGTTTTCAATATGAAGGTTGGTTCTGTTTGGGTGTGGCTTGCCCTAATTGGAAGCATCCTTGTTGGTCAGGATGTGTTGCACCTGTCGCCTCGTTAGTCAGTCGTTAGTTTCACCTATGCTGGCACAGGTGATATTTAAGAGCGGCTAGCCCAGTGCCACAGTTGGTATGAGAGATGTTGGAAGAACGACGCCGCTGTTAAGCTATTCCTTTTTAAGTTGTGAAAGAAAGCCTTTTAGCTTGTCTCACCTCTTTGGTTTATGCCACGTTTATTTGCACTCCCTTACCTAAGTTGGTGTGAGTGTCACATCTGCTCCTGCTACGCCCTCTGCTGTTCATCCGGTGTCTTCTTGACCTGCAGTTCTCCCCCTGTACACTCTCCCTCTCTGTGTGATTGTGTGGGTGAAGACAGATGTGCTGGAGTCAGAGCAGATCCCTACCAGCTGCAACTCATTCCATAAATCAAGACCTCTACAAATACTCATTCCTGCCACTTCCACACTGCAGATCTTAATCTCTGCTCAGTCAGTCATTATCCTAGCCTTTTATTAGTACTCAAGATCCTGTTATTCTGCTGTGCCTGTTTCCCTGCCTTACACCGATTTATCCTCTCATTGCAGTTACCGCTCTGTCTCTGGCTCCTGTCTCCTGTTCCACATCTCACCACCCAACCACCTTGCTCTGGATTTCACTCACGACCACTTCCTTGGATTCCCCTCAGGACCTGTTTACCCTGTTCAACTCAGTCAACTCCAACCTCACTCTCCACTTCAGTTTTTTCTGCAACTCATCCGAGCTACCCCGGATCTGCACTCCATATCTCTCTGTGTACAATAAACATTTTGGTTCATTCATCCCTGCTTCCTCATCTGAGTCAGTTCTTGGGTTCCCCTATGTTTCTCTGCGTAACAGTGAGTTTTCTTTTAGTTTGTCTGATATCAGGCAAATCTAGTAGGCGTCCATGGTGGGTGTTAAGATCCTACTCGAGTTTGCTTGGCCAGCACGCCCCCCATGGATGCTTTTCAGAAACCATTTAAAAACACCACCTGTTTTGTTCTAGTTGTCGGTGGCTCATTTGCTAGTTTCCTATTTCTGTTGAATGATAATTTTGGTTTCTCATTGGGGAAAGTAACAGTACCATAACTGCCCATGCTGACATAATATGTAAGCATGCATTCACAAACTATATTGTCCTGCAGCTGCTGAGATATTCATGGGGCGAATGTCCAATTAAACCTATTATAGAGACCTAACTTTGACACGACAGAGAGATGTAAGCATGTGTCCCAAATGGCATTATTTTCCAGAACAGTAGCCCTATGGTGTCAAACTCATTCCACAGAGGGCCGAGTGTCTGCGAGTCTTCGCTCTTCCCTTGTACTTTATTAAGGTCACTGATTAGTAAGGAACTCCCCTAACCTGGTGTCTATCTTAATTGAAATGGAAAACCAGCAGACATTAGACCCTCCATGGAATGAGTTTGACACCCCTGCCTTATAGCATTGAGAAAGAAGAAAGCGAGAGGAGTTGTGGGGACTTTTGGGCCAGCTGTGTGTAGTAGGCTAGTGCTGGTACTGGCTCTATGTCCAGCTAAAGTGACTTTCCAGATTCAGAGCCATTGAGGTATAAATAATTGGCCCTTTGTTCAGAGTAGAGCAAAGGCCAATAGTACTATAGCATGGAGAAGCAAGGGGGGTTATCGGTAGTTCTGGGCCAGCTGTGCGTAGCACAAGGAGAATTCCTCTCTGTGCAGCCACTCACCACGCGTTGTTTAGTATAATGACTCCCTAACGAAGTCCAAACAAAGGAATGCGCTCACCTTCCTCAGCTACACATTAACCCCCCATTACCCCCCATCCTTCCCCCAATTATATGCATCCCTCCTCGCTTCCTCACAAACAGAAAGAGAGACAGACAGATGGAGGGGCGGACTCTTTCTGGTGGGATGAAGACTCCAGGGAGGGACCAAGGCCTTTGTGTTGTACGGGAGGTTGAAAGGGCCAGATATAAAAGAACCAGTCAATTTAAATATACTGCATCTGTTTGAGGGAGAGACATAACAAGCTCTCTGCAACTTCAGAGGTATACAGTGAAGAGGCCTTAACTACACACCTCACCACGTGTCCAGTCCTTGCTCTGGTTAGGGAGAAATGAAAAGTATCTCACAGCAGCGACTGGCCTCATGCAGCTACAAATACAGCAATAAAAATCCAGTAAAAATATAATTTTTATAACAGTTTAGACTTTAATGAGTGTGGTAAGTGGGTTAAATATATCCACCTGGTTAAAAATATATATTGTTTCACCGCCTCATGTTGTGTGGGTCTGATGTACTAAAACACAACAAAAGCAGGGAATTTCTTCCCATCCCACTCAGGATGTTTATAAACCTTTTCATCAGCAGTTTCACACTAGACAAGATGTTCTGATTGCTTTGAGATAAATACAATCCTCAAATGCATTTCAATGAAACTGTCTATTTGTACAAAGAAAAGTGTTCATCTCTTCACATTCTTCCATATCCTTAGGGTCTCTTATATTCTGTTGGTCTCTGAAATCTCCCTATTCTCTAGAGAAAAAACCCATTGCCACCTGACATACGGAACTAAGAAAATGAAGAGATTGAAGGAAAACAGGCCTTCCTTGCCAGGCTCATTGTGATACCATATTAGTGTAGGCCTACTGTCGTGGTGAAGACACACGGTTCGGAGTGAGACTAGGGAATGGTGGAAAGATTGGACGGGCGAGGAGACTTGGGTGTTGTGAAAATGTTGGTGTTCAGGAAGAAGTGGAAGGGGGGATTAGGAAGTTATGGGCAGGGCCAGGAGTTTTTTCTGATCAGCGAGTACTCTAAGACATAGTTGTGGGTTGGAGGTAGGGAGAAGTGTCACTCTGCATGGCTTTATGAGTGAGGTCAGGCAGGGCGTAGAGGATACAACACTGTGTTCTCTTTGTGTCTCCACACACACACACACACACACACACACACACACACACACACACACACACACACACACACACACACACACACACACACACACTAAGGCCTAGACACACATTCGCACGCACACACTATTGCAACCACACCCATGAACACTCAAGAGGATGATTTACTACCATTTTACTCTAGCCAGCAATTACACAAGTTGTTTTCACAACAGGCTCCCTCCCTTAAAAAATTGAATTAAATCACACAGTCCATTCAGGCTTTCAAGTAACTTAAAGGCAAAGGCCAAAGTACAGTAGTTATTAACACCCTTGATTTTTGGAAGTGGAAACTTACATAATGTAGCACAGTAGAAATTAACAGGGCTCAGAATCATATGCCTGATGTTATACCTACAGTATATGTATACATGGTCTATGTGTAATACAGTGTGTATAACACAGTAGGCAGACACATTGTAGTATTTAGTTCAGCCGTGTTGCCCACACTAGTAGACTATTCATGTAGGCTTTCTTTACTCTGCATTCCTCTGAAATCTCTCATAAGCAGACAGTATTCTATTTAGATTGGTTCTGGGAGACAAGATTAGCAGAAAGGTGACTCAGTGTTTTTTTTATTAGATAGGCCTAGGATCCAGTCCAAACATTCATAGTAGTGAGGTATTAAGTGTAGATAGGAATTAAAGCTGCTGTATCTTTTGGAACTGACTCATCCATATCTAGTAGTGAATGTGACATCTTTTATTCAGGGCTTAGATAACAGACATGATGTCTCCTATATATGTATCAGTCAATTTGAAATCTGCAATGCTGACTCATACATTCCGTTCCTCTTGTGTATATTTATTCATCTGATATAGGTTGTTCAGTTACATTAAATATCAAGCATATGAGGCATCAATATGAATTAGAAACATTTATTCTAGTGTCAAAATTGACTAATTGACTAAGTGTAAATAGGATCATTTTGGTGCCCACTTTTGCCAAGCTCTACGTGCAAATCGCCCCTAGGCAAGTCAGTAAGAACAAATTCTTATTTTCAATGACGGCCTAGGAACAGTGGGTTAAGGTCTACACCTGTTGTATTCGTCGCTGGTGGTAAATAAAATACAATTTGATTTGATTTGACATGCTTCACAGTCCCCAGGTCCAGAACAGAGGCTGGGAAACACACAGTATTTAAATACAGCCATGACGAAAGCTGACATTAAAAGGTAACAAGTTGTTAATAGAATCCCTACTTGAAATGCAGACTAGATCAATGCGCGAAAATCTGGTGCTTATCGGAATTAAAGAGGATGAAGGTGAAGATCCAGAGAGTGTGGTGAAAGTATTCATGGTTAAGGCGCTGCAGATCCTAGGTGATACTGTCCACCAAATTAAACTCAAACGTGTACATCATTTCGAACATAGAGGACACCGATACGAGCGCCCAATCGCATCCTTTAAAGATAACATAATGGTTAAAATCCTGGGCTAAAGACTCGCCAGCTTTAAAATAGGCATGAATGATCAGTTCCCCAACTAAATATCAGAATGACGCAAAGTACTGTACCCACTCTTCAAAGAGAATATGCTAAAATGGACACGTTTAGCTCTCGAGGTCAACAACCTATACATTGATAACCAACTGTTCCAAGACACAAAGACCACTCCATGGTTATTCTAAATAAAATGGAACATCCAACACTATCAATGGTAGGGATTGTAATAAAAAAGTTTAGAATAAATACAACAATTAATAAAGAAGAGAAATAATCATTAGATCATTTGTTTTGGTACTGTCCATTTGTAGCTTATTTTTGGTCACAGGTTTAGGAATGGCTGAAGAATTGCAACATTTACCTGGAGCTAACTCTGCAAATAGCACTGCTGGGTGATTTAAAAAGTCATAGTCAATCAATAAATAATATAATAATACTCTTATGAGAATATAAAAATAGAAAGGTTCAGAACTGTTGTGAAACATCACAGTTGAAAAATATATGGTAAATTGAAATCAAAACTGGATGGTGTTCAGAGGTAGATGGGAGGAGTTGAGTGGAGCTGAAGGGTGGGACAAAAAATAACAAGATAACTAATGTAAAATATACTGTGTCTGTATATAGTATGTATAAGCTGGAAGTAGAAGCCTAAGTATTGTTGGGGTGGTAGGGTTAGGGGAAAATAATACAGTTATATACAGTACCAGTCAAAAGTTTGGACACACCTACTCATAGAGCAATAGTGAAGACATCAAAACAATGAAATAACACATATGGAATCATGTAGTAACAAAAAAGTGTTGAACAAATCTAAATATATTTTGTATTATTTAGCATTTTATTTTCTTCAAAGTAGCCACCCGTTGCATTAATAGGGAGCGGTGGGGCCCCACTCCCGACACTACCAGGTGAAATGCAAGGCGCCAAATTCAAAATCCAAAAGTTGAATTATTAAACATGCATCATAGTCATCAAAAGCTCTGCTTCTTGGCAATATCACAGCGTTGTCAGATTTCAAAAAGGCTTTACGGCGAAAGCACCACATTTGATTGTTTGAGGGTAGCGCCTAACATATTTTTTCCATTACCATAATTTCATAAGCCTCCACGGTTCACAGAAAACACATTTCACAGCGAAAACAAATCAATTACCTTTAGAAGAACTTCTGCTGAGGGCTTCCAAAGTGTCCAACAAAGACAATCCATGGTTCTTTTGTTAGAAAAAGTAATGCATTATATCCATAAATCTCCGTTTGGTTGGCGCGTTATAATCAGAAAAAACAGCGTCGACTCCTCCATTGAAACGTGAAGAGAACTCGTTCAACTTATACCTATAAACTTGTCCAAGAACAATCAAACATCATTGTAAATGTATCCTTAGGAACACTTTTATGTATAAATAGCATAATATTTCAACCGGAATATAAACGGCGATAAGAAAGGAAAAAACCCAAGAACGTGCCTGACGGGAGCGCGCAAAGGACATCTGTGGGGGCACGTCCTTATTCCTCTTCTTCTCTGCTCTAAAAGCATCTAAAATGAATCAGACCACTTTCTCGAGACTGTTGACATCCAAAGGAAGCGATAGGTACTGCATTCATATGCCTTTATAAGGGCATTTTCATAAGGGAGGGGTTCCAAATGAGGCAATATGTCAAAACCACTTTTTCCAGGACAGAAATTCCTCGGATTTTTGCCTGCCATATCCGTTATGTTTTACTCACAGACAAAATGTTAACACTTTTAGAAAATTCAGAGTGTTTTCTATCCAATGGTACTAAATATGTGCATATCCTTTTTTCTGGGCCTGAATGGGACGCATTTTACTTTGGGCACGCCAGGGTCTCCAAAACGGTCACCTCATGCGCTGCTCCCAAAGAAGTTAATGACAACTTTGCACACTCTTGGCATTCTCTCAACCAGCTTCAACTGGAATGCTTTTCCAACAGTCTTGAAGGAGTTCCCACATATGCTGAGCACTTGTTGGCTGTTTTTCCTTCACTTTGCAGTCCAACTCATCCCAAACCATCTCAATTGGGTTGAATCGGGTGATTGTGGCCAGGTCATCTGATGCAGCACTCCATCACTCACCTTCTTGGTCAAATAGCCCTTACACAGCCTTGAGGTGTGTTGGGTCATTGTCCTGTTGAAAATTTAAGAATTCTGTGGTAGCCATGCTGGTTAAGTGTGCCTTGAATTATAAATAAATCACAGACAGTACCACCATCACACCTCCTCCTCCATGCTTCACGGTGGGAACCACACATGCGGAGATCATCCGTTCACCTACTCTGCATCTCACAAAGACACGACGGGTGGAACCAAAAATCTCAAATTTGGACTGATCACTGTGTTCACCATTCTATTTCACTTCACATTTTATGATATCTGAAGTGAAATAGAAAGGTGAACGCAGCGATCAGGTTGGTTCCACCAGGTTAATCATAACCACCACTGATAATGGTGTGTGTGTGTGTGTCCAGTATCTTTGATGAGGGACCAGGAGCTGATATATTCTGCTATGCCCGGGGAAAAGACCTCACCTCTTGCCTGCTCACCAACAGTCGTCGATGGGAGAACAGAATTAGGTTGGTTTATTCTGTTCAAACTTTAACATAGTACCTGTTTGTGTGGCATATATTACCTATCCTAACTGGCATTAGTAATAGAACAGTGACTGTGTTCACAGAAACATGTATGGAGCCAGCACATAGAGATGTGCAAGATGATATGATGACTGTGCAAGATGATATGATGACTGATGTATCTGAATGGAGAGAGACCTGGCACTCGGCATTCAGATTTTACTAGACACAACTTTTACGTGTATTGTCATTTTTTATTATTGAATTGAATGGTATCATGGAGAAACCCTTTGTATTTTACACCAGGATCAGGGTACTTTTGTTGTATACAGGACCACTCTGACATGTTTGCCAAGGTAGCCCCATTACCACCTGACAAAATGCCGATATTAATAAGGATGATGTTGTGCACATTGTTATATTAGCAGAACACTTTCTATGGTATTATGTAAAGGGTTGTTTATTTAACATGGACCTGTTACTACATTTGAAAGTTGCCAAAACACATATAAAAAAACACAAAACACTTATCTGTATCGGCTGACAATGACAATGAAGGATGATATGTGCACATTGTTACATTAGCAGAACACTTTCCATGGTATTATGTAAAGGGTTGTTTATTTAACATGGACCTGTTACTACATTTGAAAGATGTCAAAACACTTATAGTAGTTTAGAATATCTACATCAATTCAGCAAATGCATTCTTCTTATATTACTTTGTAGGCTACTGACATATTCAAAGCTTCCTCCAGCATCTCACCATACATCGGCCTGTTTTTATTGAACTCAACCTGCAGGAGGTTTGTTTGTTGCGATTAAGTGGGGGTAACAGCTGCGGTCAAGGTTCTGACAGATGTCTTGGTGGTGGCAAGGACACACCCAAGAAACACCCATATCAAACCATAGGCCCAAGCCAACTCACGTTTGGCTTCTGCCAAAATTCTATCAACACATCGACTGTAGTATTCGCACTGCTAAAACACTCGACCACTGATACTCCAACTTCCAGGATGCTTACAAGGCCGTCCCCGCCATTCTTTCAGCAAATCTGACCACAACGTTTTGCCTCTCCCTTCCTATAGGCAGAAACTCAAACAGGAAGTACCCGTGCTTAGGACTATTCAACACTGGTCTGACCAATTGGAATCCACACTTCAAGATTGTTTTGATCACACGGACTGGGATATGTTCCGGGTAGCTTCCGAGAATAATATTGGCGAATATACTGATACGGTGACTGAGTTTATTAGGAAGTGTATAGGAGATGTTGTACCCACTGTGACTTAAAACCTACCCTAACCAGAAACCGTGGATGGATGGCAACATTCGCACAAAACTGAAAGCGCGAACCACCGCATTCAACCATGGCAAGGTGGCTGGAAATTATGTTGTATACAAACAGTGTAGTTAGGCAATCAAACAGGCAAAACGTCAGTATAGAGACAAAGTGGAGTGGCAATTCAATGGCTCAGATACGAGACGTATGTGGCATGGACTACAAAAGGAAAACCAGCCACGTTGCAGACACCGACTTCTTGCTTCCGGACCAGCTAAATGGTCCACCCACACAAGACAGTGTGATGAAGAAGGCGCATCAGCGCCTCTTCAACCTCCGGAGATTGAAGACTGAAATTTGGCTAGGCACCTAAAACCTTTACAGATGCACAATTGAGAGCATATTGAGAGCATCCTGTCGGGCTGTATCACCGCTTGGTACGGAAACTGAACGCATCACCGGGGGGAAACTATCTGCCCTCCAGGACACCTACAGCACCCAATGTCACAGGGGGGCCAAAAAGATAATCAAGGACAACAACCACCCGAGCTACTGCCTGTTCACCCTGCTACCATCCAGAAGGCAAGGTCATTACAGGTGCATCAAAACTGGGACAGAGTGACTGAAAAACAGCTTCTATCTCAAGGCCATCAGACTGTTAAAACAGTCATCACTTGCACAGACTGCTGCCTACATACAGACTTGAAATACATTTTTTGGGGGCGTACAGTACAGTATGTGACTCAGTAATTCCGCCGTGTGCCAATGTGTCCTTTTCACCCTCTCTCTCATCCACTGTACCTCCACATCCCAGCCAACTGCACCCACCAACTGCCAACCAATGGCATTACACCATTACATGTTCCTCAAATAGTAGGTATCATGTATCCACTAGACTAAAGACTAAACTAGATCATCCTTGGGCTGCCTGTGATGTGATACTCGTTTGTGAGTAGAGAAACATTGTTTGGCCATAATGGTAAATTTAGCCTCAGGCTTTAGGTGGCTCAAAAACACTGTTCAGTCATAAGACAAATTTAGCTTTAAGTGGGTCACGAGCAAGGCAGACAGATACAGTTCAGGCACTACTGGATTGTAATACCACAGAGATGGGATTGATGCAGTAGGGTAGGGAGTTCCCCCTAAATTAATCCCACAGGAGCCTCTTGGCTCCTATTTCTCTTGTCATTATATTACTGCAGCCACCAGGCACTACTACCGTGCTCGTATTAGATTCTGTCACAGGCTGTGCTTGAACTCAGGTCTCAGATGTGGAGAGTTGGGTGTTCTACCCCTTAGCCACAGAGGAGGTATAGTTGGACCCAAACGAAACACTCAAGGCAATACTCCAGGCAAAGTAGATTTAATATAAAGAAAGGTTCTTTGCAATTCAAAAATAATCCAACAAAAGTTCTTCTCAGAAAGAGGTATACTAACAGAGGTAAAGTAAACAAAACAGGAGGAAAAATAAAATAACTCCACGAGGGGAGAAAAACAAAATAAAAATAACTTAGAAAAGCTTACTTGGAAAGACTCTGTGGGACACAGCAGGAGACACATAGCCAAGACTCAAAAACCAAGTGAGGAACAAGGGGAAAAAACACAGCTAAAATACTCTAGGGGAAACAAGGCACAGGTGACCTGGATAATGCTAATAAGGACACACGAGGAAGAACTAAGGCAGAGGGGAACACAGATGACCTCTAGAGGCCCGGAGACAAACAGGAGGCAGGAAGCTGACAGGACCCCCTCCTCTAGGAACGACTCCTGACGTTCCTTCCAGAACACCCTGGCCTCAGGGTGCGAAACTCTCGGATCAAACCTGGGTCCAGGATGTCCTTGGCTGGAACCCAGGAGCGCTCCTCTGGCCCGTAGCCCTCCCAGTCCACCAGATACTGCAGAGAGTTCTGGACCCTCCGGGAGTCCAGTATCCGGCGCACTGTGTAGGCTNGCTTGAACTCAGGTCTCAGATGTGGAGAGTTGGGTGTTCTACCCCTTAGCCACAGAGGAGGTATAGTTGGACCCAAACGAAACACTCAAGGCAATACTCCAGGCAAAGTAGATTTAATATAAAGAAAGGTTCTTTGCAATTCAAAAATAATCCAACAAAAGTTCTTCTCAGAAAGAGGTATACTAACAGAGGTAAAGTAAACAAAACAGGAGGAAAAATAAAATAACTCCACGAGGGGAGAAAAACAAAATAAAAATAACTTAGAAAAGCTTACTTGGAAAGACTCTGTGGGACACAGCAGGAGACACATAGCCAAGACTCAAAAACCAAGTGAGGAACAAGGGGAAAAAACACAGCTAAAATACTCTAGGGGAAACAAGGCACAGGTGACCTGGATAATGCTAATAAGGACACACGAGGAAGAACTAAGGCAGAGGGGAACACAGATGACCTCTAGAGGCCCGGAGACAAACAGGAGGCAGGAAGCTGACAAGATTCTACCTAAAATGGCTGCCAAGACATTGAGTATGGGTAAGTCCCAAATGGCACCCTGTTCCCTATATTGTGCACTTCGTTTAACCACGGCCCATAGGCACTGGGATAACGCAGTATCTCTGGAAAAAAAGTTCATTGGGAGGCCTATTTGGTCGGCATTTTCTTATGTTAAACCTAACATTTCACGAGGCCATACACAGTTTCACAATGCTGCCATTTAGACTGCTGGCTGGCAGCAATAATGCCATTACTTGTTCATTAATTAAAGTTGGAGATTCAAACATTGCAGGTTGTAAAATAAATGTTTGATGCAACTGCATAGTAATCGCCTACCAATAGATTTAGTTTAAAATACCACTGTCCTGTATAGCCTACCTGAACATGCATGACAATAATGATACCACTCCATTAACATTCCAACCATTATTATCAGCCGTCCTCCCCTCCGCAGCCTCCACTGATATACAGTATGTAGCTGCTATTTATATACTTGTAAAAAATTGCATGTGTTCTTAGGGTCATTGTCCTGTTGGAAAGTGAACCTTTGCCCCAATCTGAGGTCCTGAGCGCTCTGGAGCAGGTTTTCATCAAGGATCTCTCTGCACTTTGCTCCGTTCATCTCTCCCTCGATCCTTATATGGACAGGTGTGTGCCTTTCCAGATAATGTCCAATCAATTGAATTTACCACAAGTGGACTCCAATCAAGTTGTATGAACGTCTCAAGGATGATCAATGGAAACAGGATGCACCTGGGCTCAATTTCGAGTCTCATAGCAAAGGGTCTGAATACATATGTAAATAAGGTATTTCAATTTTTTTATTTGTTATACATTTGCAACAATTTCTAAAAACATGTTTTGTCATTATGGGGATATTGTGTGTAGATTGATGAGGATATTGTCACGATCGTCATATAAGGAAACGGACCAAGGCGCAGCGTGCATTAAGTTCCACATATTTTAACTTCTTAGGGAGCGGCTCCCGAGGTGACGGTTTTGGAGAGTCTTGCGTGCCCAAAGTAAAATGCCTCCCACTCAGGCCCAGAAAATAGGATATGCACATAATTAGTACTATTGGATAGGAAACACTCTGAAGTTTCTAAGTGTTAAAATATTGTCTGTGAGTATAACAGAATGGATATAGCAGGCGAAAACCCGAGGAATTTCTGTCCTGGAAAAAGTGATTTTGACACATTGCCTTATTTTGAACCCCTCCTTTATGAAAATGCCCATATAAGGGAGTAAGACTTCAGTACCTATTGCTTCCACTGGATGTCAACAGTCTCTAGGCAGTGTTTTGATTCTGTTTAGTTGCTTTAGATGGTGATTAGGAAGTGGAAGAATTAGGAAGTGGTCACAGAGATGTAAACAGAAGAGAATGCGCGTTCACCGGCTTGCGCGCTGTGGTTTTTTCCTTTCCTATCGCCCAGTTTATATTCCGGTTGAAATATTATACTAAATATACATAAAAGTGTTCCTAAGGATACATTATCAATGATGTTTGATTGTTCTTGGACAAGTTTATAGGTATAGGTTGAACGAGTTCTCTTCACGTTTCAATGGGCGAGTTGACGCTGTATTTTCTCATCATAACGCACCAACCAAATGGAGATTTATGGATATAATACATTACTTTTTTTAACAAAAGAACCATGGATTGTCTTTGTTGGACACTTGGGAAGCCCTCAGCAGAAGTTCTTCAAAAGGTAATTGATTTGTTTTCGCTGTGAAATGTGTTTTGTGTGAACCGCATGGTTTATGAATTTATGCTAATGGGAAAATATTGGAGGTGCTACCCTCAAACAATCAAATGTAGTGCTTTCGCCGTAAAGCCTTTTTGAAATCTGACAACGCTGTGATATTGCCAAGAAGCATAGCTTTTGATGACTATGCAACACTTGTATATTGATGAATGTTTAATAATTCAACTTTTGGATTTTGAATTTGGCGCCTTGCATTTCACCGGGTAGTGTCGGGAGTGGGGCGCTAGCGCACCACCACTCCCTAAGAGGTTAAACACAAAATCCGGGGAGGGGCCAGCTGAGTATAAGACTGTGTATAAGACTCTCTCATTTGCATATAAATGGATGAGAGAGCTTCCTACTGCCTGAGCTATGTTGTTAATGTAAATTGAGAAGAGCATGGGGCCTAGGATCGAGCCTTGGGGTACTCCCTTGGTGACAGGCAGTGGCTGAGACAGCAGATGTTCTGACTTTATACACTGCACTCTTTGAGAGTTATCAAACCAGGCCAAAGACCCCTCAGAGACACCAATACTCCTTAGCCGGACCACAAGAATGGGATGGTCTACCGTATCAAAAGCTTTGCTTAGAATCAAGGGCAATGGTGACATCATTGAGGACCTTTACGTTTGCAGTGACACATCCATAACCTGAGCAGAAACTAGATTGTATACCAGAGAGAATACCATAGACATAAAGAAAGCCAGTCAGTTGATTATTGACAAGTTTTTCCAACACTTTTGATAAACAGGGCAAAATAGAAATAGACCTATAACAGTTAGGATCAGCTTGATCTCCCCCTTTCATTAAAGGACGAACCATGGCTGCCTTCCAAACAATGGGAACCTCCCCAGAGAGGAGAGACAGGTTAAAAAGGTCAGAGATAGCCTTGGCAATGATAGGGGCAGCAACATTAAGGTCAATTATATTCATTTATACTAATAGAATTTCTCAGAGAAAGAGATTTTGTTTAACAAGTAATACAAATCTATAAAAGATAGGGGTCAAAATTATTGGCACCCCTGTTTTTAGTACTCCAGGCACCCTACCCTAGCGAGGATAACAAGAGCCTTTTTCTAAAATGTTTTATGATTGGAGAATACATTGGGAGGGATCTTAAACCATTCCTCCATACATCTTCCAGATCCTTGATATCCTTTGTCTGTGCTTATGGACAGCCCTCTTATAATAATAATAATAATACATTTAATTTGTATAGAGCTTTTCATTACAGAGTTATCTCAAAGCTCTACTGAGGAAGAAATAAACAAATATATATACAGTACCAGTCAGGTTTGGACCCACCTACTCATTCAAGGGTTTTTCTTTGTTTTTACTACATTGTATAATAATAGTGAAGATATCAAAACTATGAAATAACACATATGAAATCATGAAGTAACCAAAAAAGTGTTAAACAAATCAAAATATATTTTAGATTTTAGATTCTTCAAAGTAGCCACCCTTTGCTTTGATGACAGCTTTGCACACTCTTGGCATTCTCTCACCCAGATTCACCTGGAATGCTTTTCCAACAGTCTTGAAGGAGTTCCCACATACAGTGGGGAGAACAAGTATTTGATACACTGCCAATTTTGCAGGTTTTTCCTACTTACAAAGCATGTAGAGGTCTGTAATTTTTATCATAGGTACACTTCAACTGTGAGAGACGGAATCTAAAACAAAAATCCAGAAAATCACATTGTATGATTTTTAAATAATTAATTTGCATTTTATTGCATGACATAAGTATTTGATCACCTACCAACCAGTAAGAATTCCGTCTCTCACAGACCTGTTAGTTTTTCTTTAAGAAGCCCTCCTGTTCTCCACTCATTACCTGTATTAACTGCACCAGTTTGAACTCGTTACCTGTATAAAAGACACCTGTCCACACACTCAATCAAACAGACTCCAACCTCTCCACAATGGCCAAGACCAGAGAGCTGTGTAAGGACATCAGGGATAAAATTGTAGACCTGCACAAGGCTGGGATTGGCTACAGGACAATAGGCAAGCAGCTTGGTGAGAAGGCAACAACTGTTGGCGCAATTATTAGAAAATGGAAGAAGTTCAAGATGACGGTCAATCTCCCTCGGTCTGGGGCACCATGCAAGATCTCACCTCGTGGGGCATCAATGATCATGAGGAAGGTGAGGGATCAGCCCAGAACTACACGGCAGGACCTAGTCAATGACCTGAAGAGAGCTGGGACCACAGTCTCAAAGAAAACCATTAGTAACACACTACGCCGTCATGGATTAAAATCCCGCAGCGCACGCAAGGTCCCCCTGCTCAAGCCAGCGCATGTCCAGGCCCGTCTGAAGTTTGCCAATGACCATCTGGATGATCCAAAGGAGGAATGGGAGAAGGTCATTTGGTCTGATGAGACAAAAATAGAGCTTTTTGGTCTAAACTCCACTCGCTGTGTTTGGAGGAAGAAGAAGGATGAGTACAACCCCAAGAACACCATCCCAACTGTGAAGCATGGAGGTGGAAACATCATTCTTTGGGGATGCTTTTCTGCAAAGGGGACAGGACGACTGCACCGTATTGAGGGGAGGATGTATGGGGCCATGTATCGCGAGATCTTGGCCAACAACCTCCTTCCCTCAGTAAGAGCATTGAAGATGGGTCATGGCTGGGTCTTCCAGCATGACAACGACCCAAAACACACAGCCAGGGCAACTAAGGAGTGGCTCCGTAAGAAGCATCTCAAGGTCCTGGAGTGGCCTAGCCAGTCTCCAGACCTGAACGCAATAGAAAATCTTTGGAGGGAGCTGAAAGTCCATATTGGCCAGCGACAGCCCCGAAACCTGAAGGATCTGGAGAAGGTCTGTATGGAGGAGTGGGACAAAATCCCTGCTGCAGTGTGTGCAAACTTGGTCAAGAACTACAGGAAATGTATGATCTCTGTAATTGCAAACAAAGGTTTCTGTAGCAAATATTAAGTTCTGCTTTTCTGATGTATCAAATACTTATGTCATGCAATAAAATGCAAATTAATTACTTAAAAATCATACAATGTTATTTTCTGGATTTTTGTTTTAGATTCCGTCACTCACAGTTGAAGAGTACCTATGATAAAAAATACAGACTTCTACATGCTTTGTAAGTGGGAAAACCTGCAAAATCGGCAGTGTATCAAATACTTGTTCTCCCCACTGTATGCTGAGCACTTTTGGGCTGGTTTTCCTTCACTCTGTGGTCCGAATCATCCCAAACAATCTCAACTGGGTTGAGGTCGGGTGATTGTGGAGGCCAGGTCATCTGATGCAGCACTCCAGCAATCTCCTTCTTGGTCAAACAGCCCTTACACAGCCTGGAGGCGTGTTGGGTTATTGTCCTGTTGAAAAAGAAATGATAGTCCCACTAAGCGCAAACCAGATGGGATGGCGTATTGCTGCAGAATGCTGTGGTAGCCATGCTGGTTTAGTGTGCCTTGAATTCTAAATAAATCACTGACAGTGTCACCAGCAAAGCAACCCCACACCACCACACCTCCTCCTCCCTGCTTCACTGCGGGAACCACACATGCGGAGATAATCCGTTCACCTACTCTGCGTCTCACAAAGACACAGAGGTTGCAACCAAAAATCTATACATTTGGATGTATCAGACCAAAGGACAGATTTCCACCGGTCTAATGTCCATCTAATGTCCATTGCTCGCATTGACCCAAGGAAGTCTTGTCCTTTAGTAGTGATTTCTTTGCAGCAATTCGACAATGATACCATTGTACCATTGATACCATTGTATCATGGCGCCAGAGAAAATGGCTGACGTTTTACGTGCTCTTAACCGAATGTGTTTTTTTGTTCAACTTTTTAAAAAACGTATTCTGTACATAATGTTGTTGCTACCGTCTCTTATGACTGAAAATAACTTATGGACATAAGAACAGTGATTACTCACCGATGCTGGCACTAAAACCGCATTCAATGAGCTGTATTCTGCCATAAGCAAACAGGAAAATGCTCATTCTTAGGCGGCGCTCCTAGTGGCCAAGGACTTTAATGCAGGGAAACTTACATTTGTTTTACCAAATTTCTATCAGCATGCTAAATGTGCAACCAGAGGGAAAAAAACTCTAGACCACTTTTACTCCACACACAGAGACAAAGCTCTCCCTCACCCTCCATTTGGTCAATCTGACCATAATTTATTCCTCCTGATTCCTGCTTACAAGCAAATATTTAAGCAGGCAGCACCAGTTACTCGGTCAATAAAAAAGGGGTCTGAATACTTCCAAAGTCACTGTATGTAGCTTAAGAAACAAGGTTCATGAAATCCACAATTTGCTAGTAACAGATGACATTCATATTCTGACAATTTGATTTGATTTGAATCTCTTAAACTCACTTAGATAATACATTTGATGATACAGTGGTAGCAATACATGGTTCTAAGATCTACAGAAAAGACAGAAATGCCAAAGGTGGAGGTCTGGCCGTTTATATTCAGAACCACATTCCTGTACTGTTGACGTAATATGGCTACAGGTTCATCTGCCTCACCTAAAGCCCATTTTGGTGGGAAGCTGCTATAGACCACCAAGTGCTAACAGTCAGTATCTGGATAATGTGTGAAATGCTTGATAATATATGTGGGTTTTTTCACCTTTATTTAACCAGGTAGGCCAGTTGAGAAAAGTTCTCATTTACAACTGCGACCTGGCCAAGATAAAGCAAAGTAGTGCGACAAAAACAAAAACACAGAGTTACACATATGATAAACAAACGTACAGTAAATAACACAATAGAAAAATCTGTATACAGTGTGTGCAAATGAAGTAAGGAGGTAAGGCAATAAATAGGCCATAGTGGCGAAGTAATTACAATATAGCAATTAACACTGGAGTGATAGATGTGCAGATGAGGATGTGCAAGTAGAAATACTGGTGTGCAAAAGAGCAGAAAAACTAAAACAAATATGGGGATGAGGTAGGTAGTTGGTTGGATGGGCTATTTACAGATGGGCTGTGTACAGCTTCAGCGATCGGTAAGCTGCTGTCACGACTTTCGCCGAAGTCGGTCCCTCTCCTTGCTCGGGCGGCGTTCGGCGGTTGACGTCACCGGTTTTCTAGCCATAGCCGATCCATTTTTCATTTTCCATTGTTTTTGGCTTGTTCTACACACCTGGTTTCAATCCCACAATGACTCGTTCATTATTTAACCCTCTGTTCCCCCATGTTTGTTTGTGAGTGATTGTTTGTATGTTGATACGGTCCGTTATTGTGGGCTCGTTGAGTATTGAGTTGTATTTTGTGAAATTATATTTGAGTAAATACATTTGTTACTCATATCTGCGGCTCTGCGCCTGACTCCGCTACACCAGCTACACACAGGATCTATCACAGCTGCTCTGACAGCTGATGCTTAAAGGAAGATATCAACAGTGATATCAACAGAGAGGTACATTTTCTGGGTGATTTAAAAAATTGACTGGCTTTCATCAGGCTGCCCACTCAAGAGAAAGTTTCAATCTGTAACTAGAGCTTGCAACCTGGTTCAGGTTATCAGTCAACCTACCAGGGTAGTTACAAACAGCACAGGAATAAAATCATCAACATGTATTGATCACATCTTTACTAATGCTGCAGAACTTTGCTTGAAAGCAGTATCCAAATCCATCGGCTGTTGTGTACACTTTTTGAAAATAATTGTGTTTGACCAGATACAATGCTATTTTACAGTAAACAAATTGACAACAGACTTTCAGCACACTTATAGGGAAGGACATTCAAAAAGCACAGCTCTTACACAAATGACTGATTATTGCCTGAGAGAAAGTGGTGATAAAAATGGTTGTGGGGGATGTTTTGTTAGACTTCAGTGCGGCTTTTGACATTATCGATCATAGTCTGCTGCTGGAAAAACGTATGTGTTATGGATTTACATCCATACTATATTGTGGATAAAGAGTTACCTCTCTAACATAACACAGAGGGTGTTCTTTAATGGAAGCCTATCCAACATGATCCAGGTAGAATCAGGAATTTCCCAGGGCAGCTGTCTAGGCCCCTTACTTTTTTCAATCTTTACTAACGACATGCCTGCCACTGGCTTTGAGTAAAGCCAGTGTGTCTATGTATGTGGATGACTCAACACTATACACGTCAGCTACTACAGCGACTGAAATGACTGCAACACTTAACAAAGAACTGCAGTTCGTTTCAGAATGGGTGGCAACGAATAAGTTAGTCCTAAATATTTCAAAAACTTAAAGCATTGTATTTGGGACAAATCATTCACTAAAGGCTAAAACTCAAATAAATCTTGTGATGAATAATGTGGAAATTGAGCAAGTTGATGTGACTAAACTACTTGGAGCAACCCAGGATTGTACTGTAAACTGTCATGGTCAAAACATATTGATACAACAGTAGCTGAGATGGGGAGAAGTCTGTCCATACGTAATAAAGCGCTGCTCTGCCTTCTTAACAGCACTATCAACATGGCAGGTCCTACAGGCCATAGTTTTGTTGCACCTGGACTACTTTTCAGTCGTGTGGTCAGGTGCCACAAAGAGGGACTTAGGAAAATAGCAACTGGCTCAGAACAGGGCAGCACGAGCTGGCCCTTAGATGTACAGAGAGAGCTAACATTACTAATATGCATGTCAATTTCTCCTGGCTCAAAGTGGAGGAGAGATTGACTTCATCACTACTTGTATTTGTGAGAGGTGTTGACATGTTGAATGGACCAAGCTCTCTGTTTGAACTACTGGCACTCAACTCAGACACCCATACATACCCCACAATACATGCCTCCAGAGCTCTCTTCATAGCCCCGAAGTCAAAGCAGACTATGGGAGGCATAGAGCCTCTTAGAGCCATGACTACATGGAACTCTATTCCACATCATGCAAGCTGTAAAATTTGATTTTAAAAACGTTGAACAGCGGGGACTGTGAAGCAACACAAACATAGACAGACACATGCATACAAACACACGATAACATACACACTATACACACACGTACATAATGGATTTTGTGTTGTAGATTGTCAGGGTCTTAGACTTATGTTTGGCCACTAGAGGTCCCCATTGCGTCTCTTGTTAGTTTTCAGTCTCTGTCATTAGGTCTTATTGTTGTCACCTGTGCCTTGTTCCCTGTTTGTGTATTTAAGTTACCCTTCTCCTGAGTACTTTGCTGAGTGTTTCCAATGCCATGACCGGGTCTAGGTCATTCCCGTGCTGTGTCGCCTTTGGAGCTTTCTTATTCTACTTTGTGTACCTGGTAGGGTTCCTTTGTTTTATTTACTTTAGCTATTTGAGTACTCACTGTTTTTTGTGAATCTTTTTTCTAATTCCTTTTGGATTATCTTTGTGGACTTTTTGTTTTCATTTTTTGGAACCATTGTCCAACCTTTTTGTGAATTTTTTTGGAGTGTCTTTTTGGTTACATCCTAGAAATGTTTGGACGTTCCTTATCATTGAATAAAAGAGTTGAAGACATTTCCCAGGACTGTCATCTGGTTTTCTGCATTTGGGTTCACCCTTCTGACTGTTCAAGTTTTCACACTAGTCCTAACCCTGAGCCTTGACAGTAGATATGTGATAGTAGAGTAGGGGCCTGAGGGCACACACTTAATGTGTTGTGAAATCTGTTGTGAATGTATTGTAATGAAATTGTGTAACCGCCTTAATTTAGCTGGACCCCAGGAAGAGTAGCTGCTTCCTTGGCAGCAGCTAAGGGGGATCCATAATTGTTAAGGATCCTGTGTGTAGCTGGTGAAGAGGAGTCAGGCGCAGGACAGCAGATATGAGTGATAAATGTATTTACTCCAAAAATCACAAATACAAATCACATATACAGAGCCCACATTAACGGACCGTTACTCACAAACAAACATGGGGGAACAGAGGGTTAAATAATGAATAATAAATAATTGTGGGATTGAAACCAGGTGTGTAAAACAAGACAAAAACAATGGAACATGAAAAGTGGATCGGCAATGGCTAGAAAACCGGTGAAGTCTACTGCCAAACGCCGCCCGAGCAAGGAGAGGGACCGACCGACTTCAGTGGAAGTGATAGTTACCCCCCCCCCCCCCCCCCCCCCCCCCC
>QNTS01001274.1:306098-332897 GCA_003317085.1 Hucho hucho | reverse complement strand
CGAGGGATTAATACGGTAATCTGAGGGAAGCTGTAACCTGTAGCATACCTCGTTCAGTCTCCGGGGCCTCACTGCAGTGGCGGTCAGCGCTTGCCTTCTGCCGCCTCACGGCCCATTACAGGTGCACATGGGCGGCGTCCCAGGGCTCCGCCGAGCGCTTAAACCATTCGTCCACTGCAGAAGCCTCGATCTGGCTCTGAGACCAAGGTGCCAGAACCGGCTGATACCCCAGTACACACTGGAAGGGAGAGAGGTTAGTGGAGGAGTGGCGGAGTGAGTTTTGGGCCATCTCTGCCCATGGGATGAACGCCGCCCACTCCCCCAGCCGGTCCTGGCAATTTGACCGCAGAAACTTACCCACATCCTGGTTTACTCTCTCCACCTGCCCGTTACTCTCGGGGTAAAAACCTGAGGTGAGGCTGACCGAGACCCCCAGACGCTCCATAAACGCCCTCCAAACCCTGGACATGAACTGGGGACCCCGATCAAAGACTATATCCTCAGGCACCCCATAGTGCTGGAAGACTTGTGTGAACCTCCGCAGTCTGTAGGGTCGTAGGGAGACCGGGCCAAGGGAGGAGACGGCAGGACTTAGAGAACCGATCCACAACAACCAGGATCGTGGTGTTGCCCTGTGAGGGAGGAAGATCAGTCAGGAAGTCCACTGACAGGTGCGACCACGGCCGTTGTGGAATGGGTAGGGGTTGTAACTTCCCTCTGGGCAGGTGCCTAGGAGCCTTGCACATAATCTTAACCTCTCAGGGATCACTGCACAACTTGACCGTTTTGGAGAGCCTGGCGTGCCCAAAGTAAAATGCCTCCCATTCAGGCCCAGAAAATAGGATATGCACATATTTGGTACCATTGGATAGGAAACACTCTGAATTTTGTAAAACTGTTAACCATTTGTCTGTGAGTAAAACAGAACGGATATGGCAGGCAAAACCCCGAGGAATTACTGTCCTGGAGAAAGTGGTTTTCACAGAGTGCCTCATTTGGAACCCCTCCCTCATGAAAATGCCCATATAAGGGCATATGAATGCAGTACCTATCGCTTCCTCTGGATGTCCACAGTCTCNCTCGCCAAGCACGCACTGTGTTTTCCTCCGTCTGTAGAGCTCAGTTTATATTCCGGTTGATTTATTATAGTAAATATACGTAAAAGTGTTCCTAAGGATACATTTACAATGATGATTGATTGTTCTTGGACAAGTTTATAGGTATAAGTTGAACGAGTTCTAGTCACGTTTCAATGGAGGTGTGGATGCTGTAGTTTCTGATTATAACGCGCGAACCAAATGGAGATTTATGGATAAAATACATGACTTTTTCTAACAAAAGAACCATGGATTGTCTTCGTTGGACACTTAGGAAGACCTCAGCAGAAGTTCTTCAACAGGTAATTGATTTTTTTTTCGCTGTGAAATGTGTTATGTGTGTGCCAAGCTGGCTAATGAATTCATGGCTATGGGAAAAGTATGTGAGGTGCTGCCCTCAAACAATCAAATGTAGTCCTATCGCCGTAAAGCCTTTTTGAAATCTGACAACGCTGTGATATTGCCAAGAAACAGAGCTTTTGATGAGTATGGAACACTTGTATATTGGTGGATGTTTAATAATTCAACTTTTGGATTTTGAATTTGGCGCCTCACATTTCACCTGGTAGTGTCGGGAGTGGGGCGCTAGCGCCCCAGTGATCCCTGAGAGGTTAATTGCTACTCTCTGTCATGTCTGCTCCCGCTCTTCTCTCCCCCTGGCGCTTGAGGGCGCCAGGTTACCCTGCATCACGCACTCCTGCCATCCATCTGCCTTCCCTCGTCACGCGCATCAGCGATATCGGACTCACCTGGACTCACTCATCACGTGTTTATTACCTCCCCTATATTTGTCTGTTCCCTAGCTCTGTTCCCCGCTGCTGCATTAATTGTTTTTGTCTGTGTTATTAGTTTGCTGACGCTGGTCCTGTCTCGTGCCATGTCTGTTCTTTATTAAATGTTTTACTCCCCGTACCTGCTTCGTCTCTCCAGCGTCATCTCATGTGACAGAATGCAGCAGCCCACATACGAAGCATTGGGGAGTACTGGCGTTCCGGTTGGTATGGTGGCATCGGCTCTGGGTCGCCACCGATGGAACTGGTTGGCTCGGACTGCGCCCATCCCAAGTCAGGCCTCAGCCGGATCATCAGTTCTTGTTCGCCCAGCTGGTACAGGAGTTTTTTTTTTTTTTTGGTGGCGCCGATGGAACCGGGGGTGCCTAAGCCAGCCCGTCAGGCTTCCACGCCCTGGCTGGCTCGAGAAGTTTCCTTGCCTCGGTTGGCTCGGCGGCTTCCCATCCCACGTCACTCTCCACCGGATCATTAGGCTCCCTCTCTGCAGCGGGATCGCCTGGCGTCTTGCCTCAGCCGGCTCACCAGGCTCTCACGCTCCTGCCGGTTCGTCGGGCTTCCACGCCCCAACCGGCTTGTCCAGCGCCCATGTCTCATCCGGTTCACCCAGGCCGGGTGGTGCCCCAAGAGTGGGGGGTACTGTCACGTCTGCTCCCCGCTCTTCCCTCCCCCTGGCACTTGAGGGCACCAGGTTACCCTGCATCACGCACTCCTGCCATCCATCACTCACACCTGCCTTCACTCGTCACGCGCATCAGCGATATTGGACTCACCTGGACTCACTCATCACCTGTTAATTACCTCCCCTATATTTGTCTGTTCCCTAGCTCTGTTCCCCGCTGCTGCATTAATTGTTTTTGTCTGTGTTATTAGTTTGCTGACCCTGTTCCTGTCTCGTGCCATGTCCGTTCTTTATTAAATGTTTTACTCCCTGTAGCTGCTTCGTCTCTCTAGCGTCATCTCATGTGACACTCTCACTGTGATGAACAAAGAATTTATGAAGAATTTCATAATATTCATAATTTATTATTTTTACATTATTTTCAACTTTATTTCAATCACGGATATGAGTTTCCTAGAACTGTGTGTTCTTTTTGTTTTTCTAACTAAAATCATTATGCGTGGAAAGATAACAGTCTGGTATATAAATGTGTCAAATGAATGGATCCCACGATTACAAAGGAAGGCAGTGTCATTGAGTATCTCTCACCTCTTAACCTTTGGTATGTTTGGAAAATATGAGCAAAACTATGGTGGTTCTGTATGAAAATATGTATTCACTGCCAGTGGAGATCCCCCAGCACCCCATGAGAAGGTCTGTGACTGTCTGTCCCACGCATCGCTACATGAGGAATGGTGGTGGGGGTCTTTCCTCTCAAAAAGGGTAGGTAGGCTATAGACTATAATGAATGAAAATACTGCTTCCTTTGATATAGAAAGAACAGAAGTAAGTGAGAAATGCTGAAGACAGGAAAGGGAAAGACTAATGAGAGGTATCAGGTCTGTTGAATGTGTTTGGGGGGATGTCTGTGTACATTACGAAATATTTAAACAAGGTGGCAGGTTGTGCTTTAACAGTAATTTTCTATTTCCCATAAAATATTTTAAATGCCTTCTTGTTTCAAATGTCAGAAGGCGGCTGAAAAATCAAGTCTGTTTAGACCTGTTTAGAGCTATTGTCTGACATTTGCTCTGACATTTTACAAAAGATAATTAGTTATACAACTAAACATTGCAAATATGTGCCCTTACCAAAATAGACAGTCTGGAGAAATTCTATGTGGGCATTTTAGTCTTGTCACACCCTGATCTGTTTCACCTGTCCTTGTGATTGTCCCCACCCCCTCCAGCTGTCGCTTATTTTCCCTGGTGTATTTATCCCTGAGTTTCCTGTGTCTCTGTGCCAGTTCGTCTTGTATGTCTTTCAAGTCAACCAGCGGGTTTTCCCGTACTCCTGCGTCTATTCCTCTTTTTGCTGGTTTTGACCCTGCCTGCCTGACCATTCTGCCTGCCCTGACCTCGAGCCTGCCTGACACTCTGTACCTCCTGGACTCTAAACTGGTTTTGACCTTTTGCCTGTCCACAACCATTCTCTTGCTTACCTCTTTTGGATTGATTAATAAATATCAAAGACTCTGCTACCCGTGTCTGCATCTGGGTCTCACCTTGTGCCCTCATGCCTTTGCAAACAAAGCCCTATCTCTCAACACTATTGAACCCGAGACAACATTTAGTGACAAGGAGTAACTATGGCTATAGGGAAGCAATTCAATCCAGCCGTGAGACCAAAAGGGAAATACCCGGCCTGCGAAGTACGTACATGGTCCATTTCATTCCCATTATAATCCCTGTTCTCAAACATTACCTGAAACAGGGAAAGATACCATCTACACAAACAGTCAGGCCTCCCAGGAACAGGGTAAAGGAAATACTGTATGTTCTGACACATGGACTATGGTACTTTTTGTTTATTGGTGATTACACATAAGAATTTCATAAGAAAAATGTTTCCCTCCAGCAATAGAGTGCTTTCCTTCCTTCAAATTAACTGTTTATTTTTTCTTTGCCTGGTAAAATTCCTGGCAGGAACTCCCCTGCCTCTAGAGGAGCACAGAGAGGCCAAATAAGGAGTACAAGGAAATGGGGGATCATGACTAGGGCTGTAACAGTGACCAGCGGTCACGAGTCATGACTGCAGTCAAGTTTCACGTGACCATTAGTCACGGAAACTAGGCTTCTCCAAGCTCTGATGCTGCTGACGGTCATTAGCCTACCAAACTTGCTAACTGCCTGGTACTCAGCACTCTATTGTCCCTCTAATCACTCTGACATCAACACAAATGTTTTCAAAAATAAAATCAAACCTGAGAGCCCATGAGCTCATGTTGCGCAACATTTCTATAGGCTATGCGTGATACAACAGAATTTGGATGGCCTCTATTAAAACAGGAGGATCCCATCAGGTTTTTATAGTCTAGGCCTACTATACAGTTGAAGTCGGAAGTTTACATGCACCTTAGCCAAATACATTTGAACTCAGTTTTTCACAATTCCTGACATTTTAACCTAGTAAAAATTCTCTGTCTTAGATCAGTTAGGATCACCACTTTATTTTAAGAATGTGAAATGTCAGAATAATAGTAGAGAGAAGTTTACATACACTCAACTAGTATTTGGTAGCATTGCCTTTAAATTGCTTAACTTGGGTCAAATGTTTCAGGTAGCCTTCCACAAGCTTCCCACAATAAGTTGGGTAAATTTTGGCCCATTCCTCCTGACAGAGCTGGTGTAACTGAGTCAGGTTTGTAGGCCTACTTGCTGGCACTTGCTTTTTCAGTTCTGCCCACAAAATTGTCTATCGGATTGAGGTTAGGGCTTTGTGATGGCCACTCCAATACCTTGACTTTGTTGTCCTTAAGCCATTTTGCCAAAACTTTGTAAGTATGCTTGGGGTCATTGTCCATTTGGAAGACAAGCTTTAACTTCCTGACTAATGTCTTGAGATGTTGCTTCAATATATCCACATAATTTTCTTTCCTCATGATGCCATCTATTTTGTAAAGTGCACCAGTCCCTCCTGCAGCAAAGCACCCCCATGATTTCCCCATGATGTCAGCAAAGCCATGACATCATTTTCTGGAATTTTCCAAGCTGTTTAAAGGCACAGTCAACTTAGTGTATGTAAACTTCTGACCCACTGGAATTGCGATACAATGAATTAGAAGTTAAATAATCTGTAGATGTCCTAACAAAGTAGATGTCCTAACCGACTTGCCAAAACTATAGTTTGTTAACAAGAAATTTGTTGGAATGGTTGAAAAACAAGTTTTAATGAATCCAAACTAAGTGTATGTAAACTTCCGACTTCAACTGTATTTATTTATGAGCTTTCCTGATTTTAAGCACATTGCTTTGCTTTACTACAAGAGTATAGCCTACCTGGCTGGCATGAAAATGAACCACGGGAAAAGAGTCCTCCATTTGCTATTTAAGTGTATAGATTATGATTTTCCCTGACCCTGTTCCGAGACCGGTGCATGATAATGGTCCATTCTAAATCAAAACTAATTTCACACATATATATTATTTAGTATATGTAAAGACAACATTAAATGAAGAACAGTCTGATGGGTGACATTATTAGCCTTTCACATGTGAATGATCTATTATTCTTGCGTTACTGCCCAGCGTGTGCAGTAACGCAAGAATCAGCGCATGCCTTTTTTTGTGACTTTTTCAAATCATAGTCACACACCGCATGTAGCCTAGCCCATAGGCCTATATGTTTTGCTAAGGTTTATATCACAACTAAAGTGGGCAAATAACTTCTTAAAATTAAGCACATTAATCCGCTTTACAACCGTTGTAGAGCTTAGCTGGCATACATAGGCGGCGCGTGATTTTCAAGTTTGGGGAAGATAATTTTTAACAAGAAAAATGGACCTTTATAATAAAACATTACATGAATTATCGCATTTCCGGTCACGTTTGAGAACAGTGTTTTCCCGCTAATTGCATTTTGGAACATTCGCGCCTACTGCTTATTGCCGTGTGCGCATTGCTGCTCTTATAATGTGAAGAAATAGCCAAATGGTTGATCAACATTTTAAGCTAAACATCATTGCTTTTAAAATGTTTTTTGATGAGTGGTTGTATTAATTTTGGATCTATTGCATCCCACAACTCTCCCAGAGTAGGTTTGTAAAATGTATTTATTGCTCAGAAGGACAAGTTGACCAATAGAATAGGTCAACTTTTGTAGATTGACATAGGCTAGTGTTTTAGCTGTTCGTTAGGTCTACTCATCTTGTGGGCTGATGAAAAGTAGGCTAAATGTGGACAGTTCTTCTAACATCTTCAATAAGCACCTCTGAGTCTGATAAGAGGGACGCACGCAGTTGCTTCCCTGATGTGTCTGTCTTCACTTGTAGCTTATTTTTTAGGTGAGATGCCTGTGAGAAGGAACCAATCAGACATTGACTAATAAGAATTTTGATATCTGAGAGAGCCATGTGAGTGAGAGGTGCTTCAGAGCAAGGCAGCCGGGAGAAAGGAATTATAATCACTATATTCAGCCCAAGGGCACAATGGTCAATTTGGCCGCAAAGGCATAGATTTTTTTAGGGGGCATTACAGCCACAGAAGGTGGATGCCGCCGAAAAATTTGAGGCCTGGTGAGAATATTATCAAGTGCTTGACAAATTGTGAATGAGAGACTGATGAAGTGTGTACAGCCCACACAAGAAACAAATCAGAGCTCATGCCTTTCATTCAACTTTTTTCAAATCATCATTAGAGTTGCATCACGCAGCCTTAAAATGTATAAAAAAAATCTAAACATATAGCCCAACATTTGTATCACAACTAAAGTTGCATAAATAACTCTATATTAAGCATATAAAGTGCGGGAAAAAAGTATTTGATCCCCTGCTGATTTTGTACATTTGCTCACTGACAAAGAAATGATCAGTCTATAATTTTAATGGTAGGTTTATTTGAACAGTGAGAGACAGAATAACAACAAAAAAATCCAGAAAAACACGTGAAAAATCTTATAAATTGATTCGCATTTTAATGAGGGAAATAAGTATTTGACCCCCTCTCAATCAGAAAGATTTCTGGCTCACAGGTGTCTTTTATACAGGTAACGAGCTGAGATTAGGAGCACATTCTTTACTACTTAGGGAGTGGTGGGGCGCTTGCTTTCCTATAGCGTTGTCAGATTTCAAAAAGGCTTTATCGCGAAAGCACAACATTTGATTGTTTGAGGGTAGCACCTCCAATATTTAACCATTAGCATAAATTCATAAACCATCGCGGTTCACACAAAACACATTTCACAGCGAAAACAAATCCCTTACCTTTAAAAGAACTTCTGCTGAGGGCTTCCCAAGTGTCCAACGAAGACAATCCATGGTTCTTTTTTTAGAAAAAGTCATTTATTATATCCATAAATCTCCGTTTGGTTGGTGCGTTATGTTCAGAAAATCCAACGTCGAATCGCTAGCGCCCCACCACTCCCTAAGTAGTTAAAATGCATCCTTAGCTATCCTTTTATGAATATTAGCGATAATATTTCACTCGGATGGTCACCTATACCTTATATAAGTAAAATAAAGTGGGGCGCGACAGCCAGACTCACGCACGAAAAAACTTGTTGACATTTGAGGTCCCAATGCAATTTCCTGTACCTATTCTTCCTGCTTACTCCAATCTCTCTGAGGCTTTACATATAGACTGTTGACATCTAGTGGAAGCCATAGGTACTGCAGTCTCAGTCCTGGTAACAAATGGATTCAATAGGGAGTGTGTCTAAGAGAGCCAAAGGTCACCAGAAACTGATTTCCGGATGTTTTTTTCTCTGGTTTTTGCCTGCTAAATGAGTTCTGTTATACTCACAGACATTATGTTAACACTTTTAGAAACTTCAGAGTGTTTCCTATCCAATAGTACTAATTATGTGCATATCCTATTTTCTGAGCCTGAGTGGCAGGCATTTTGCTTTGGGCACGCCAGACTCTCCAAAACCGTCACCTCACCTGCCGCTCCCTAAGAAGTTAANACATGCCCGTCTGAAGTTTGCCAATGAACATCTGAATGATTCAGAGGACAACTGGGTGAAAGTGTTGTGGTCAGATGAGACCAAAATGGAGCTCTTTGGCATCAACTCAACTCACCGTGTTTGGAGGAGGAGGAATGCTGCCTATGACCCCAAGAACACCATCCCCACCGTCAAACATGGAGGTGGAAACATTATGCTTTGGGGGTGTTTTTCTGCTAAGGGGACAGGACAACTTCACCGCATCAAATCTTGGGTGAGAACTTCCTTCCCTCAGCCAGGGCATTGAAAATGGGTCGTGGATGGGTATTCCAGCATGACAATGACCCAAAACACATGGCCAAGGCAACAAAGGAGTGGCTCAAGAAGAAGCACATTAAGGTCCTGGAGAGGCCTAGCCAGTCTCCAGACCTTAATCCCATAGAAAATCTGTGGAGGCAGCTGAAGGTTCGAGTTGCCAAACGTCAGCCTCGAAACCTCAACTACTTAGGGAGTGGTGGGGCGCTAGCACGTGAACGCGCTTCCTCTTCTGTTTACATCTGGTGACTAGTTCGAAATTCTTCTTCTATTACCATCCAGAGCAACTAAAGATCATCAAACACTGTCTAGAGACTGTTGACATCCAGTAGAAGCAATAGGTACTGCAATCTTACTCCCATATATGTCTGTTTTCAATAGGGAGGGGTTCAAAATGAGGCAATGTGTCAAAAACACTTTTTCCAGGACAGAAATTCCTCTGGTTTTCGCCTGTTATATCAGTTCTGTTATACTCACAGACAATATTTTAACACTCTTAGAAACTTCCTATCCAATAGTACTAATTATGTGCATATCCTATTTTCTGGGCCTGAGTGGGAGGCATTTTACTTTGGGCACGCCAGACTCTCCAAAACCGTCACCTCGGGAGCCGCTCCCTAAGAAGTTAATGACTTGGAGAAGCTCTGCGAAGAGGAGTGGGACAAAATCCCTCCTGAGATGTGTGCAATCCTGGTGGCCAACTACAAGAAACGTCTGACCTCTGTGATTGCCAACAAGGGTTTTGCCACCAAGTACTAAGTCATGTTTTGCAGAGGGGTCAAATACTTATTTCCCTCATTAAAATGCAAATCAATTTATAACATTTTTCACATGCGTTTTTCTGGATTTTTGTTGTTGTTATTCTGTCTCACTGTTCAAATAAACCTACAATTAAAATAAATTATAGACTGATAATTTTTTTGTCAGTGGGCAAACGTACAAAATCAGCAGGGGATCAAATACTTTTTTCCCTCACTGTAAGAGGACCTGTTTCTTTGTTAACCACACAACACAGAATAGCCGCATGTGAGCACTACCTTGGAAATAGTTTGGAGAAAATATCCTTTCTATTTTATTCAGCTATGTATAAAATAATATAATGTCATGGAATTCTAGGCAAATCTTGTTTGCTAAATTAACTAATGTAGCCCACAGCCATACGGCATAGCCATATCAGGGCCTAACATAAGAAATGCTATTCTGTTCTTCTGAAATAGACTGCATTTTCTTCATATCATGTTTCATTTGACCTGTCTAAAATAAATAATGGATGTATTGTGATGGTGTAGTCTATATTAAAATATATTTTTAAAATGTAGATGTTCCAAAGGTCTGCATCAGTGGCTTGAAGGCATTGTGTCGAAGCCAAGAGATGCTAAACATGTTTATGTTAATTGACAGTCAATTACCATGAGACCGGCAGTTATTTGCTTGACAATCACCTGCTGACAAAATCTCATGACTGCCACAGCCGTAATCATGACGACACCCCTCTCTGAATAGGGCTACATATTTCTGCTACTGTAAATACCTGATGGATGACGAAGAGTGTGAGTAGGAAATGGGCTGCTGATCATTGCAAAATAATGTGATCTCACCTTTACCTGCTGGAAAGGTTTACATTCATTGTGTGTCCAATGAATGTCCAGCATTGGCCAACCACTTATGCCTAGAAGAATGGAATAGAATAGGAATAGCTTTAACTTCTATTCTATTAAAAACGGTTTTAAGTGAGAAGTAGGGATTGGTATGAAGCCAAAAATAAAGGAAATTCACATGAGCACCGCAATGCCTACTCCACCCCTGCTCTACCAAGGTTTTCCAGCACACAGCTTTGACCTAATAAAGTAGCTACACTATACTGTATATACAAAAGTATAGCTAGGTAGTTAGGTAGTTAGCTAGCAAACGTCAGCTATGCTAGCGATGATAGTGATAATGATGATCAAAATATACATAACCAGATACATAACCAGAAGTTTATGGTCTATCTACTGGCACACTCATCACCACTGGTTGGTCTCCAGCCTCACATCTTGCCTGATCACCAATGGTCATTGATGGGGTGAACAGAATTAGGTAGGTTTAGTCTGACCTGTTCAAACTTCAACATAGTATATGTTTGTTTGTCAGATATCACCTATCCCTAACTGCCATTGGTAATAGAAAAGTGACCGTTTGTATGCGTTCACAGATGCAGAAAGATCTGGCACTCAACACATCCACTCAACATGTCCACTATGAGGTGATCACTAATAATACATTACAGCACAAATGTCCATTTTCATTCCATGTGCCACTGATGAACTCTGCCTCAACTGCTTCTGTCAGATGGCAGCCTCAGTCGTTTGATGGGGAGATCATAATTGGTTAGGTTTTATCAGATATTACCTGATAATATTGGTATTAGAAAAATGTATGTATCTGTTCACAGAAATTTGCATGGAGCCAGCACGTGGATACTTGCAAGATGATTGGATGAAGTCCAGACTGACAGACGGGCTTGATACTGATGTCTCTGAATGGAGAGAGACCTGGCACTAGTCATAACATTTTTAATAGATACAACTTTTACTTGTATTGTCTTTTATATTATTGAATTGAATTATCAGTCAATTTGGAGAGGCAGAAACCCTGTGTGTTCTGCAGCAGTGCCAGGAACTCCTGTTTTATACAAGACACCACACAGGAAGGTATGACCACTCTGACATGTTTGCCAAAATGCAGATAGGCACAGTATATCAGCTGTGAATGACATTCTCAATTGCATTCTCATATTACTCTGTTGTTTACTGACCTATTCAAAGCTCCCTCCAGCATCTCACCATACATCTGTCTGTAGTTATTAAACTGCAGGAGGTTTGTTTGTTGTGATTGAGTGGGGGGAAACAGCTGCGGGCAAGGTGAGTCTTGTTGTTGGCAAGTACATACCCAAGAATCACTCACATCAAACCACACTCCCAAGCCAACTAAATCAGCAGGTGCAGTTCCCCTTTAAGCTGTTTGACCAGAGTAAAAGGCTAGCAACACTCAGTATTATTCAGAGCCCTGTGAAATGACACCATATAATGATTCTACAGACCCTACTGAGTACTCCCCACCCAACCTTTACATCTGAACAAAGAATAGTTTTTCCTGTATAGTGCTTTAACTGTACCATATCTATTGTCCATGGCCAGGCACCCCCATTTTAATCTGTTTTACCACAGTAAAAGGCCAGCAACACTCTGTATTATTCAGAGCCCCATGAAACGACACCATATATACATTCTACAGACCCTACTGAGTACTCCCCACCCCACTTTTACATCAGCACATTACATTTTCTCTATAACCCAATATGTAATGCATGCATAGTGATTTGCATTGGGGGCATTTATTTGACCTTGGAACATGTTTCAAAACCCACATTCAATGCAAATGTCACTTAAATATGAACAAATATGAATCAATGTTCATGTTTAGAGGATTATCTTTCATACATCTTTAATAAATACAGGTTAACGACACCTTTCTACCATTACGTGGGGGACTTTTATTTAGAACGTTTCCCGAAATTCCGTGATCCGGAAGTACTTTTTGTATTGACGAGACGCTGATTCATTTATGTATGAAGTGAGATTTGTGTTTACAACATATTTTTGACTTTTTAATTCCAACCAAAATGTCCCGGGGCTCAAGTGCAGGTTTCGATCGTCACATCACTATCTTCTCTCCAGAGGGTAGACTCTACCAAGTTGGTTAGTACGGTATATTTTCATTTGCATGCACACAATACTGTACCCAGCTAGGTAAATGCTCTGTCATTGTTCCTAGCTTAGTAGCTAATGCTAATAAGTTGATAACTAGCTACCTTGCAATAAGGCTATAGTAATTTCTTTATTTAACATATTCAACTTCTGCACGTAGTTTTAAGTTTCGAAATTTAGTTTGACTGCCCCCAACTACTAGCCAGCTAGATTTCCGCACAATAAGCAGAATGCTCAGCTAGCTAGGCTAACACCTGACAAGAAACACAATGAAAATAACTAGCTAGCTACCTGCTCACTCAACATTAAATTGTCATATGTACTAGAAGCTACTGAAAACATGTTGCTTTCTTGTAGTAACGTTAATTGCAGACGTGAGTGCAGCTAGCTAGTTGCTAGTAGGGAATCTAGCTAACTACAGTATGTTGTTAGCAAGCTAGGAAGTCTCGCGAGGCCATCTTAAGAAATCTCAACTTGAAGAATGGGTGTCAGATACAATTATGTGTATAATCATTGGTCAGACATAGAGATCCTATTAAATTAGTATTGTGATTCCTAATTTTATGGTGTCAGAGGTGTGCTGTTATCTGAAGTGCTTCTGATTTTTGTTGTATGGAGTGATTCAATCATGTTCTGAATAACCCTGTTATGTGTTTTACACAGAATATGCTTTCAAGGCCATAAACCAAGGTGGTCTCACATCAGTAGCAGTCAGAGGTAAAGACTGCGCAGTAGTCGTCACACAGAAGAAAGTACCGGTATGTTCAGCTGTAAAACCATGCCTGTTTACCTCCATTGTTTTAGGCTTTTCACAAGTGGAGTACTAACTTAGTCCAACAATTGGATTCCTTAAAAATGATGGTACCTTGTCTCTACTAGGACAAGCTGTTGGATGCCTCCACAGTCACTCACCTGTTCAGGATAACGGAGAACATTGGCTGTGTTATGTCAGGGATGACAGGTAGGAGTAGGATACACAATGCCTTAGTAAGACTACTTGGTAAACTGTTACGATGGTCATAGCCAACTCTTATTAACAACAACTTAACTTTTACTTGTATCCCAACTCATATAATTCAACTCTTAATAAGAAAAAGTACTCTTCCCCTACCCTACCATGTGCATAACATTAAGGCATACCTTGAAATTGCCAATTCCCAGTGCTGCTCTAACTGCTTGTCTCTTCTCTCTTCCAGCGGACAGCAAGTCCCAGGTTCAGAGAGCGCGCTACGAGGCAGCCAACTGGAAGTACAAGTATGGTTATGAGATCCCAGTTGACATGCTGTGTAAGAGGATTGCTGACATCTCTCAGGTGTACACACAGAATGCTGAGATGAGGCCACTGGGATGCTGTAAGTGCATGTTTATTCATGTTCACCATCACTGGATTTATGTGTGTTGAAACTGAAATTTGAAAAACAATGAGCCGTGTTGTACTCCTAATTTTAATTCAGACCGTTATAGCACAAACAAAATGTTCTCCTTGACCAATATCATGTCTCTCCTTTCTTCTGCTTTTCAGGCATGATAGTGATAGGTGTGGATGAGGAGTGTGGTCCCCAGGTGTACAAGTGTGACCCTGCAGGCTACTACTGTGGCTTCAAGGCCACTGCTGCAGGGGTCAAACAGACAGAGGCCACCAGCTTCCTGGAGAAGAAAGTCAAAAAGAAACTCGACTGGACCTTTAAAGAAACTGTTGAGGTAGAAAACCCCTTCCACTCCACTGTGTACATACAGTACAATGTTTAGTGATACAACGAAATGAAAGTGAAATTAACTACTAGGTGAAATGTTGTACGGTCAGCATTTGTTTCTCCCCTCTGCAAAAACAGTAGATGTGATTGCAAGTGGTTTAATTGTATCTCTCTCCTTCTGCCTCCCTCTCTTCAGACTGCCATCACCTGTCTGTCAACAGTCCTGTCAATTGATTTCAAGCCCTCTGAGCTGGAGATAGGAGTCATCACAACAGAGGATCCTAAGTTCAGGTGAAGCACCACTCTGCTCTGAACACTCTCACTTAGGCCCCATATAAAATACAGTAAGATCTTTGTTGTTGTTTAGAAAGTGTGTAAAAGAGCTACACTTTAGGTGTGGAGGTGCTATATTGGTCTGTCCCACTAATGTACCACCAGAATTGTGTTGTCGCAAAGTTCATAGTGAGGAATGTCGGATTTGAATCTGTATTTTTTTCTAACTGCAGGATTCTGACCGAGTCTGAGGTGGACATCCACCTGGTGTCCCTAGCGGAGAGAGACTGAGCCCTGAAAGACTACAGAGGCCCAGAGAGAGATGTGTAATTGAATGATGGGATTTGTAGTCCTTCAGTTGAAGAATGGTGTTATCCTTGTTTGCTGTATATTTTACCCCCTGTTCCATTAAAAATGTTTCTAGTAAAATCTCATAATTTAATTCATTTATTTTCAGTTAGATCTCTTAATGTCGGGACAGGTTTTCTCTCAGGTACTAGTGACAGACTGTGTAGGAGTATGACAATATTTTTCTTTTTAAATCAGTGCTCAGTGTGTGACCATAGATTTGACTGAATTCTGTGCACCAGGCCTTCGTTATATGACCTAGTACAAACGTGACAATTTTTTACCTGTTAAAGATCTGTTCCTGAGGTTTTGTATATGTTTTCGCTAGTAGTTCTGAAAGTAGTACTCACGAGGCAAAAAGGGGTTCAGGAAATGTTGCAGTTGTGTACTACGTCATCCATTTCGTATGTTACATCCAACATATAAGTAAATTGCAATTCGTAGGATGTGTTCCGAATTCCAATTCGTACAATGTTACAAATTTGTAAGTGCATTTCTACAACATGTTTGTAAGTGCTTAAGATCATATTCTCTCTATAAATTAGGTGACCTGACTGTGAGACAGATTTAGAAACTGGGAATATTTTGAACATTGCTGCAGAGTAGAACATTTGACTTCCTGTTGTGGTTCTGCTCATTTAATCACATGTCATACTACTGCAGAGCTGTGGTAAAGGTTCTTTACTACAGTCAGTCAAAACTGGTTGTGTCCTGTTTAGCCCCTATCATTTCTATGCATTCTCCACTTTTAGAAAGTCAAAAACAAATTTGTTTGAAAATGCACCTCAGGTGACAATCTTGAGAAAATCTGTCTTGAGAAAAGAGTGCAATATTTATATGTGATGAGAGATATGTGAGTAAAAGGTATTTACATACCTGAATGCATAGCGGTTAAAGGTTGAATGGCTTCCAGATAAATGTATTAGCAATAAGTGAACTAGATGGGGATATTTGCCTATTGGAAAATATCACTTATCGAATGCTGTTTAGACTAGAGGCAAAAAACTAATCCGAAGTCTCAGGATTAGTGTTTTGTTGACTCGTCATGATAGTTCTATGTCCAGAGGGTATGAATAGATCACATGCAGAGGTACTGTTGTGTCCTTGGGTGAGGCTGAGTCAGATTCCTTAGGAAATCCCCTGAGAATCCAGAGGTCTATAGGCCATTTTACACTGCCAGTAATCCAAAGAGCATGTATTTTTCTTCCACTGACTATAATAGTGTTTATCAGATGTGCCACTGGGAGCAAGGGTTGCTGAAGGAGAGCTTTTGAATATTCGTATGAAAATCTGTCGCCAATTGGATGGAAACCTAGCTAGTGAAAACTTCAAATTTAGCCTTGTCCTGTGTTATACTTTTCGCTCTCAGGGTTTCCCAGTAGTCATGACTGCTACTGGTAATACAAATAATAGGCATGAGTAGTCCAGTTTGGTAAATTTCAATAATTCCCAGATTGGTGAACAGTAGGTTTTCTACAGAACGAGTCGGCACTTCCCATGCCTCCCCAGACACTGATTCAGTGGTACTTCTGAGGTGTAATGTTTTGTAGAAAACAGTACAGAAGAGGAGTTCCTCTTACACATTCAATCCGGGAGGGACTTTTACAATGTGACTCACAGATCTGATGACCCCACCCCAACCAAGAAACCCCAGACTGGTCCTCTGTAGCTCAGTTGGTAGACCATGGCATTTGCGACCACCAGGATAGTGGGTTTGATTCCCAGGACTACCCATACGTAAAATGTGTGCACGCATGACTGTTGCTTTGGATATAAGCGTCTGCTAAATGGCATGTATTATTTATATATTACAAGTCCTGTGTGCTTTAAGTGAGGGAAGGGGACTTCACTTGTCTTGCAAGTCTGTGAAAAATGTACATGAGCCTTGTGCAGTGGTGGGAAAAAGTACCCTGTTGTCATACTTGAGTAAAAGTAAAGATACCTTAATAGAAAATGACTCAAGTAAAAGTGAAAGTCAACCAGTAAAATACTACTTGAGTAAAAGTTTAAAAGTATTTGGTATTACATATACTTAAGTATCAAAAGTAAATGTAATTGCTCAAATATACTTAAGAATCAAAAGTAAAAGTATAAATCATTTAAAATTCCTTATATTCAGCAAACAAGACGACACTGTGTTTTTTTTGTTTTTTAAATGTATGGATAGCCAGGGGCACACTCCAACACTCAGAGTGTGTGAATTTGACCCATTTTCCTGTCCTGCTAAGCATTCAAAATGTAACTAGCACTTTTGGGTGTCAGGGACAATGTATGTTGTAAAAAGTACATTATTTTCTTTAGTAAAAGTTGTAAAAAATATATAAATAAATAGTAAAGTACTGATACCCAAAAAACCACTTCCAAGTATTTCTACATAAGTACTTTACACCACTAGCCTTGTGTGGTATTTTCCATGTCAGTTAGTGAGTAGTGTTGGCTAAGTGAGGCAGTTTATTGAGATGGTTTGATACTGTATATTACTGTGTAAAAATGGCCATGGAGAATTACTAGTGTGACAGGAAATTCAGTACTGTAAGTGAGACAGTTTGCTGAAATAATCATTGGGTCACAGGAAATGAACCAAAACCACAGTGCGTAAGAGTAGGAAATAGAGCAGTCAAAATCCATTTATATTTAAAGATGAATATTATATTCATTATTTTTAATAGTGTTTCACTCACATTTAATAAAAACATTCACAAGTATAAAAATATCTCTGTTTATTTACAATATATTACTGATATATACATGAAAATTCTCTGAGGTCAGGGGTCATATTATGTGTTCCGGTGCGTTTGATCTTCACAGAACACCAGACTTCCATCCCGATCGAACGGCATCTTCAGTCTTGTCTCTCTGTCGCCTTGTCTGTCGGCCAGCTCTAGGCGGCTCTCCCGAAGGCATCTGGGACCTGGAAATCCCACTGTGCTTTGACTGGACTGGCCTGTAGCAGCTTCATCGACTTGACTTCACCTCACCATGTGATGCGACCACTTCAATTCTTCCCAAATGTAATGTCATCGTACATCTGTGGAGAAAAAAAGAAACAACGAATCTGTAAACTCGACTTGTCATTTAAATAGAAAAAATGATTTATTTGGTAGTCAATAGTCAATCCATTTGAACAGATAGAGCCTTTCCCCCCCTCTCTCTAGTACTGCAGTTTTTAATTAATTTAACCTTTGTTTATACAGAGATCAAATCTCTTTTACAAGTGAGACCAGTGTAGCTTCTCTTAGCTTCTCACCTGTTCATCATCAGACAGGCACTCCTCCTCGCTCTCTTCTGATTCGCTCTCAGGCAGCTCTCTAAGCTCCTGGTCTGTCTTCACATACAGTTGGTGGCAGATCTCAGCGTTCTGACGCCCGTAGGTCAGGTGGTACGGCGTATAGCCCCCGTATGTCACACTGTTGACGTCTGCCCCCAGGGAGAGGAGCCGGTGGACCAGGGATAGGTTTTGGAGGTCTACGGCCAGGTGGAGCGCTGTACGACCGCTACATTGTTCCTGAGGGGAAACAAAAATACACCAAACATTAGTTTCTTAGGTCGGAGAATACATTTAGGTTTTTAATCATCAATGGAGATACTTGATTCTTGGCAACATAATACCTGTGTGATGAACATACCTGTGCATTGATGTCGGCACCAAGCTGAACCAGACTCTCCACCATGGAGAGGTATCCATTAATGGAGGCGAGGTGGAGGCAGTTGTGTCCGCTGTAGTTGGGGAAGGTGAGGATGTAACTGAGGTGGCGGAGGCAGTTCTGGGTGATCACACTGAAGGAGGTGAGAGAGCCCTTCTTACAGGCGATGTGGAGGGCGGTGTTCCCACTGTCATCTACTAACCGCGGGTCACACCCGGCCTTCAGTAGCCTCTCTACCAGATGTGGCTGTTCTGTGATTACTGCGAGGTGGAGCGCAGTCTGAGAGAAGAATTAGGTGGTTAGTTATTGTTTCAGGTGTAAATACCACCATTTAGATGGCTTGTTTATAACATGTAATATATATGCTATATGTGTAGTGATGACCACTTGTTTCAATAAGACAGTTGTTTATCAACCAATTAATTGTGTTTTAATAATCGAATGAAGTATGTTTTTTTATTGACCTTTATATTTGTTAAATTGATCAATTATCTATTTTCCGATTGGTCATCAATATTTACCTGTCTCTGATTGTTTTGTGCGTCCAGTAATATATAATCATTGTGTGACAGTTCGATCATCTGCTCCGCTTGTTCTGTGGCTTCATGAATAATGGCAAGGTGGAGAAACCTGTGTGGAGGGGAAAATAAAACGTTTTAAAAAGGCTGCGATTCAGATATGCATGGCTCATAGGAAGTGGTTGAACAAAGCGCAAGCACTAGAGCCTTGCGCAATAATGGATTTTTTCGGGTTATTTCCACCAGTTGCGGCTTGACACATCTGATGCATTATCATTCCTGGCATCTCGTCAGGGACTTTCCTAACTGCGCAGAGCTGACTTTAGCACTGCCTAGGCGCAGCTCTGGGGCAAAGTACATACTCAGCATACAACTGAGTCCAAAAGTCATTTTGTTTACTTGCAAATTATGACTATCTGCTGCTAAATTTTACATCATCTTGATAACATGAGAATATCTGTGAGTTTTGTATTCTTTATTTTGCATAAAGTGCTGTATTCTTAAAACATTGCTTTAGATTATAATTAGGATATTTCCATTTTCCTTTTTGAGCGTGCAGTAGGTCTATAGGCCTATATCCCTTTTAAATGCAACATTACTCAAATGATAAAAGTGAACTTACGTGTCGCCGTCCTCGGTCACTGTTTTCCTCCAGGGTTCATTACTGCAGGGGTTTGCCATGACTCCGACATTGGCCACTCTCAAGTCCTCCAGCTCCTTCACAAGGTTACCATATTCATCCTCTTTTAGAGAATCCAGACCGCTATCAAAACGGTCTTCTTGGCAAGGTACCATTTTCCCGTGTTTCGATTCCATATCATCATAGTTATAATCCATTTGTTTGTGGTTTGAAACTGTAACATCCATAGTGAATAGACTGACACTGATAAGTCGACTCACTTCTCTGTTCTCTCTCAAGTTTGGAATTGGAGTGTGTGTTGGAGGGAGGCGCCAGTGGGTTTAATGCTCTACGGGGAGGAGACAAAAAATGGGGGATTTCCACGTTGAGTTATCTCGACACAACTAGCAGGGAAACTCATAGACTGGGCTTTTATAAGAAAAATTCCCCCTCGAATTAGCCCCACAGACTCAGAGTAAGAATGAAAACTTGTAGTTTCCTATTAGACATCAAAATCTACCTGTGATGCAGACAGAAATACCTTCAATGAATGAGATAAATGAGACAAACGGGTGCCTTTGACAGGTTCTAGAATAAATCCCTTTTCACTTGGGGAATTAGTGTGTCATAACGAGGTAATTGAGGAAAATTGCATAATTGCTCAGCACATTTTGCACATTTTGACTGTAATCAGCAGAGACTCTAGTATTTTGATAACTATGCATGCAGGTGTTCCATGGAATGTAAATTGAAGGTCAACCTCAGTGTGTGAAATATAATATTAGTTTACCCTATTTATTATTGTACTATTACAGTTCTGCACCTCACCTCATCTCATATGCTATCATACATGGATAAAATGCATAACTGCAAGCATAAACAGATAATACATTGCAAATGTATTCTCCATATGGCCAGGTTTTATTCAGGTTGGATACCATGTTGGAGGGATGTTTGCAGCCTTCATGTAGGAATATAGAACAAAAGTCCAGTGTGGGGGAAACAAAACCAAAATATTCCCTCTAGTTGCATGGTTCACAGGTCTTTGGGTGAATCATATAGAGTTGAGAGACAGGGACTCTGACTGCAGAATAAAACCAGGGGGCATGGTGTACATAACCCCACCATGAAACTGACACTGCTGCATGTTCCTTCATGGGATATAGCCTACTGGACTTACCCTTGATGTGCTGCAAATACCTAATGTAATATTACATGACATTCCCTTGGAAATCAAAAGTGTTTCCCTAAAACACTAGTGAGAGATGTTGTGAAGATGTAGGTTATACAAACATCTTTGGTATTTGCATCATGCTTGACGTCTGACCCAGTCTAAGGATGTGAATGTGTGAGGGGGATATCACCACAGAGGGAAACTTCTCACCTTGCATAATGTCTCTGCTGGCTTTACCTTGCGTGACAGCGTTTATAGACTATACTGTCTACCTGGGATAGCCTCACCCTGACATATCAACTGAAAACTTCATTTTTGCACAGGGACAGATGATTTTAACAACATAGCAACCGTAACCACTAACAGTAAGCATTCACACATCTGTGGGGCGATACTGGGCGAGATGACACTGTACACACACACACACACCCTGCTGTCTGATGTAAAGTGAGTGTGTGCGTCACACAGTCAGGAGTCATGACAACAGGCAGGCACACTCCTCTATCTGTGTAACAGAACATCTCTCTGACAAGTAAATACTGAATACACAATACTGAAACTAGGCTAAGGACATAATATGCTTTTTCTGGAGGGGATTTGAGTCATATTTCATAATGTTTTAATGATTTTTGATAAGATTTTTTTAAGGAACACCCCCCCCAGCCCAAAAATATAGGAAGTTTCTGTTAATTTTCTATAGTAAAATGTTGTAACATCCTTCCTTTGGCCACTTTGTGTTTACTATGGTTTCCATGCGCATAATTTCTATCATCTTAGACTCCTTAATCTCTCTACATTGCCCTCTATCGGTTTGCAGTTGTAGCAGCTTCTTCCTTGCTTGACTATTACACAAGCATACGCATTGCTCAAGGCACCACATACACTTGCCCTTATGATGTTTCCACTGACCTAATGATTTGAACATTTAGGCTTACTCCAACTTATAACTTTAGTCTGGATTCAGACTTCAACTATCTATTTATGGGTCATTTGTGGGATCACATCTTATATTCAACTGATTTGGTAGTTTCAGTAGTCATTCATTGTTACATTAGTCACATTTGTTTTTCCAGTCAGTTTTGTGTTACTGACCCATTTTGCTGTTCAGTCTTATTAAAACGCCCTAGAGTTGATATCAAATCCAATTAGCATAATCAAAAATCCCCATAACAATCTGTCTATTTAAGCTAGAGATATCGGTTTGTATGGGTTGCGTCTCAATCCACTGCATCCGCCAATGTCATCCTTCCGCATCTGCGGTGAAAGGTGGGAGAGCTACAGCGGTGTTTGTCAGACATCCTGAAAATCGATCTTCTCACGAAAACGTCTGTAGCATCCGAACAGTTTGGCCTACAAAACTATTATCACCCCTCTATGGAAAGATGAGACTCTCACGAACACGTAGCTCTCTAGGATGCCCACAAGCCTCACAAGACTTGTCTGAAGGTAGCCCGGTATCAGTATTTTTTTTTAAAGGAGTTTAGTGCCTAAAAAAGGGGTTAAATATGTGAGGGTTTTTAATACCTAGAGGGGTCCTAAAATTCAAAGTCAAAGCTACATGATCCTTGCTATGACCAATTTAAAACAATTCCATATGTTAACTTTGTACAGTAATTTCCTGTCTGTTTTCCAATAATACTGCAAGGCAAGTTCCCCTTTCTAGGAACAATTTGATATTCCAGTCTAAAAATAGAATCACACAATGGACACAGCATGTATAACTTCCCCCACTGTTCCATATACTGTATGTCAGGGGTCAGGTGTGTGTGTGTTTGTGAGAATGCATGTGCGTGTGAGTGGACACAGTTATAATACCATGCAGATTGATTTAGTTTATAAAATGCCTTCTACTTCCTATTCTAGGACCTTAATCTGTGGACACAGCATCCACCCACAGCTCTTACTGACTTCCCCCACTCTATGTTTAATGAGTCAATGTGAAAATGAGAGGGCACTTTAATATGTCAATCAGATGGCACAATTTATGTTCCACTGTCGGAATAGTATTAAATAGTCAACCTTTCTGCTCCTGAATTGACATGTCAGAAGTGACTCACATCCGACTCATGATATGGCCAACGTGTCTAAGGGTCTTCACCCTTCCCTTATCCACATAAATATATTTATAACGTAAGTTAGACTGATGTAATTTGACATAATAGTTGATGTCCGATGAGTTATTCTCAGACACAGATTACAACAGGGTTTCAGTTAGAGTGAGGTGACAGTGATGACATAATAAGATACACTATATATACAAAAGTATGTGGACGCCCCTTCAAATTTGTGAAATCGGCTATTTCAGCCACACCCGTTGCTGACAGGTGTATAAAGTCGAGCACACTGCCATGCAATCTCCACAGACAAAACACTGGCAGTAGAATGGCCTTACTGAAGAGCTCAGTGACTTTCAATGTGGCAGTGTCATAGGATGCCACATTTCCAACAAGTCAGTTCATCAAATTTCTGCCCTGCTAGAGCTGCCCCGGTAAGTGCTGTTATTGTGAATTGGAAACGTCTAGGAGCAACAACAGATCAGCTGCAAAGTGGCTGACAACACAAGCTCACAGAACGGGACCTCCGACTGTAAAAATCGTCTGTCCTCGGTTGCAACACTCACTACCGAGTTCCAAACTGAGTCTGGAAGCAACATCAGCACAAGAACTGTTCGTCGGGATCTTAATTAAATGGGTTTCCATGGGTCAAGCAGCCGCAAAGAAGCCTAAGATTACCATGCGCAATGCCAAGTATCGGCTAGAGTGGTGTAAAGCTCACCACCATTGGACACTGGAGCAGTGGAAACCCATTCTCTGGAGTGAGGAATCACGCTTCACCATCTGGCAGTCCGACGGACCAATCTGGGTTTGGCGGATGCCTGGCGAACGATACCTTTCCGAATGCATAGTGCCAACTGTAAAGTTTGGTGGAGGAATAATAATGGTCTGGGGCTGTTTTTCATGGTTTGGGGTAGGCCCCTTAGTTCCAGTGAAGGGAAATCTTGACACTGCAGCATACAATGACATTTTAGACGATTCTGTGATTCCAACTTTGTGGAAACAGTAGTGTGGAAGAACTTGACTGGCCTGCACAGAGCCCTGACTTCAAACCCATCAAACACCTTCGGGATGAATTGGAACGCCGACTGCGAGCCAGGCCTAATCGCCCAACATCAGTGCCCAACCTCATTAATGCTCTTGTGACTGACAGTTGAAGTCTGAATCCAGACTAAAGTTATAATTTGGAGTAAGCCTAAATGTTAAAATCATTAGGTCAGTGGAAGCATCATAAGGGGAAGTCACCGCAGCAATGTACCAACATCCAGTGGAAAACCTTCCCAGAAGAGTGGAGGCTGGTATAGCAGCAAACTGTTTGTCTTTTTTTACTTAACCTTTATTTAACTAGGCAAGCCAGATAAGAACAAATTATTTTTTACAATGACGGCCTACACCGGCCAGACCCTGGTGGCCGGTGTAGGCCGTGGCGGGGGGGGGGGGGGCACACCAACTCCATATTAATGCCCATGATTTTGGAATGATATGTTCAACGAGTAGGTGTCCACATACATTTGGTAATATAGTGTATGTTTCTAATAGGAAAGGTATGAGGCAAGTTTTAGCTGAACCCATCCTTACTACAACAAGAATAATCAAGGTATGTTCGGACAAGAAAATACATTCCTCAAAACATGCAAAGATTTGGTTACAAAGCTTGTTACCTAGAAAATGGTATACTTCCTAAATGAACAGATTGTTCATGCAGCAAGACAGTGACCCAAAACACACAATCAAGTCTACATAAAAATGGCTAGAAGCAACATATTTGAAGTTTTGGAATGGCCTAGTCAAAGTCCAGACCTAATTCCAATTGAGATGTTGTGGCAGGACTTGAAACGAGCAGTTCATGCTTGAAAACCCACAATTGTTGCTGAGTTAAAGCAGATATGCATGGAAGAGTGGGCCAAAATTCCTCCACAACGACATGAGAGACTGATCAACAACTACAGGAAATGTTTGGTTGGAGTCGTTGCTGCTAAATGTGGCACAACCAGTTATTGAGTGTAAGGGGAGAATTCGTTTTTCACATAGGGGCATTGAGTGTTGCATAACATTGTTTATGAAATAAATGAAATAAGTATGTAATTGTTGTGATATTTGTTCACTCAGGTTCCCTTTATCTAATATTAGGTTTTGTTGGAAGATCTGATAACATTCAGCATAAAAAATATGCAAAAGCAGTGAAAATTAGATATACTCTTTCACGGCACTGTAGAACAAGGAGCATACAAATCTTTGGAACAACTTCAGCTGTCCAAGAACTAGCATGCCATTCTAATATATTTCTATGGTCTATTCTAAGAACTTGGCAAATACTTTTTCACGGCACTGTAGATTCACCGAAACTAAAACAAAATCAGTCCTCAGATCATGCCTCTCCCCTCGTCGTTCTCAGGGTTTCATGCTGAGTGTGTGGTACTCCTGTGTGGTGCACATTTTCGAGGAAACGTGGGTGAATTTCAGAGTAGGGGTAATACCTTTTACACTCAAGCATTCCCATGGTCAGATAATGACAGACCTGAGATCTGGGTGTCATGAGGGCATTCCTCTCCCTGTCTGATCCACTGCTCCAATGATATGTTTGAATGCATTCAGATGTGCAAGTAACTAGGTTCCTTTTTCAGTTTATTATTTTTTTTTACAGGAGCTAAACTTCTCACAGTTTAGGCCTATATCAAGGTATCACTTCCAGGCTACCGAATCCCCCAGAGTTCAGTATCTTAATGGTCAAACTCTGTGAAGTGTCCCATGTCTTCATATCTTATCTTAGCTATTAAGGGTCTAAGGTGAATATAAGCCCCAAAGGTGTCTATTTCAATGTCTATACTAGCATACCCCCCTTTTTTCATTTTTTTTACACATACACACATCCAGTGGTGATCCATCAGTCAAGGCAGGTGGGGCAGAGCCACAATTTTTGCAAAAATAAATGAATAATATAAATGTACAGTTGAAGTGTCACGTCCAGGCCAGAGTTTTTGGTGAAGGGTTTTTTAGTTCTAGGTGTTGTATTTCTATGTTGGGGAAATGGTTCCCAATTAGAGGCAGCTGAGTGTCGTTACCTCTAATTGGGAACCATATATATGTTTGTAGTTTTCAGAGGGGTTTTGTGGGTTATTGTTTGAGCATAGCTTTGTTTGTGTTGTTAGTTATGGTTCAACGTTACGATCTTCGTTTTCCGTTTGTTATTTTTCCCAGTTACGTCCTTTAATAAAATGTATACTGGAAGCATCGCTGCGTCTTGGTCCGTCCCTCAACAAGATCGTGACAGAATAACCCACCAAAAAGGACCAAGCAGCGATGTCAAAAGGAGTCCTGGAAATGGGAGGGGATATTGGCTGGTAAGGGGCCTTGGAGGAAAACGACGTAGCATCGTCACCCCAAGAAGGAGATGGAAGCGGCGAAGACTGAGTGAGGGAGTTATGAGGATGTATATGGAGCGTGGAACCCGGAGAGGGAGAGATATGTTGGGACTCGCCTGGCGCGGAAACCTGAGAGGCAGCCCCAAAAAATGTTTTGGGGGGGGCACACGGGGAGTTTGGCCGGTTCAGAATGGACTCCTGAGCCAACTCCTCGTGCTCTTTGGAGGGAACGTTGGAGGGAGCATCGCACTGGAAAGACGCCGTGCTATGCAGTTTTGCGCACGGTGTCTCCAGTGCGCATTCATAGGCCGGTGGGCGAGATTCCAGCTCCACTCATCTGTCAGGGGAGGGTGAGTGTGCAGCCTGGAGGAGTGGTGCCGGCTCTGCGCGCTAGGTCTCCAGTACACCTTCTGGGACCGAGATATCCTGCACCGGTTCTGCGTGTGGGGTCTCCGGTTCGCATCCACAGCCCAGTGAGTGACATTCCAGCTCCCATCATCCGTGAGGCAAGGGTGAGTGAACAGCCAGGGAGAGAAGTACGGGTTCCACGCACCAGGTCCCCGGTACGCTTAGATAGCCCAGTACGTCCAGTACCGGCTCCGCGCACCAGGCCCCCTGTGCGC
>QNTS01001274.1:249404-305816 GCA_003317085.1 Hucho hucho | reverse complement strand
ATAGTGAGCCCATCACGGCCCGTTCCTGCTCCCCGCACCAGAGTCCCAGTGCGCGTCCCCAGTCCGGAACCTCCAGAGAAGGTCCCCAGTCCGGAACCTCCAGAGAAGGTCCCCAGTCCAAAACAAACTGTTCCGGCAAATAGCCTAGAACCTCCAGAGAGGGTCCCCAGTCCGGAACCTCCAGAGAGGGTCCCCAGTCCGGAACCTCCAGAGAGGGTCCCCAGTCCGGAACCTCCAGAGACGGTGCCCAGTCCGGGGCCCGCAACAGTGAGCCCAGTATGGCCGGTTCCTGCTCATCGCACCAGAGTCCCAGTGCTCGTCAGGAGCCCATCACGGCCGGTTCCTGCTCCTCACACCAGAGTCCCAGTCCTCGTCGTGAGCCCATCAAGGCCGGTTCCTGCTCCTCGAACCAGAGTTCCGGCTAATAGCCGGAAGATCTAGAACTATTTAAACACATCATGTTTCAGATTCAAAACTGTGTCCAGGTTTAATCAAAGACATCTATATTACTAGAAATTGAATTCATAGACTAATACAAACTTATTGTGAACAAAGCTTTTTTAAGCTACAGGTCAAGTCCCTCCAAAGAAAATCAGCGGGGAGCTCTTCCGAGTCACAAACTTCATAAGCACCCATTTACTTAACATGTACAATACCCCAAGAGTCTGCACTTCATTTAATCCCATCGACAGAGCCCCAGCAATGATAAAAAGTGTCGCTATCCAAAAACCTCTGGTGTTAACTGTATGTAGTGTGATACCATGTTCTGAGACTGCACTTGTGAAGGTGGTAAATTACCTTTTAATGGCGTGAGACCGAGGCTCTGCATCTGTCCTCGTGCTCCTAGACCTTAGTGCTGCTTTTGATACCATTGATCACCACATTCTTTTGGAGAGATTGGAAACCCAAATTGGTCTACACGGACAAGTTCTGGCCTGGTTTAGATCTTATCTGTTGGAAAGATATCAGTTTGTCTCTGTGGATGGTTTGTCCTCTGACAAATCAACTGTAAATTTCGGTGTTCCTCAAGGCTCCGTTTTAGGACCACTATATATTTTACCTCTTGGTGATGTCATTCGGAAACATAATGTTAACTTTCAAGCAGCTGTACATTTTGATGAAACATGGTGAAGCCCCAAAATTGCCCTCCCTGGAAGCCTGTGTTTCAGACATAAGGAAGTGGATGGCGGAAAATGTTCTACTTTTAAACTAGGACAAAATACAGATGCTTGTTCTAAGTCCCAAGAAACAAAGATATATTCTGTTGAATCTGACAATTAATCTTGATGGTTGTACAGTGGTCTCAAATAAAACTGTGAAGGACCTCGGCGTTACTCTGGACCCTGTTCTCTCTTTTGACGAACATATAAAGACTGTTTCAAGGACAGCTTTTTTCCATCTACGTAACATTGCAAAAATCAGAAACTTTCTGTCCAAAAATGATGCAGAAAAATGTAGCCATGCTTTTGTCACTTCTAGGTTAGACTACTGCAATGCTCTACTTTCCGGCTACCCGGAAGAAGCACTAAATAAACTTCAGTTAGTGCTAAACACGGCTGCTAGAATCTTGACTGGAACCAGAACAGTGTATCATATTACTCCAGTGCTAGCCTCTCTACACTGGCTTCCTGTTAAGGCAAGGGCTGATTTCAAGGTTTTACTACTAACCTACAAAGCATTACATGGGCTTGCTCCTACCTATCTTTCCGATTTGGTCCTTCCGTACATACTTACATGTACGCTACGGTCACAAGATGCAGGCCTCCTTACTGTCCCTAGAATTTCTAAGCAAACAGCTGGAGGCAGGACTTTCTCCTATAGAGCTCCATTTTTATGGAATGGTCTACCTATCCATGTGAGAGACGCAGACTCGGTCTCAACCTTTAAGTCTTTATTGAAGACTCATCTCATCAGTAGGTCCAATGATTGAGTGTAGTCTGGCTCAGGAGTGTGAAGGTGAACGGAAAGGCACTGGAGCAACGAACCGCCCTTGCTGTCTCTGCCTGGCCAGTTCCCCTCTCTCTACTGGGATTCTCTGCCACTAACCCTATTACAGGGGCTGAGTCACTGGCTTACTGGTGCTCTTCCATGCCGTTCCTAGGAGGGGTTGAGTGGGTTGAGTCACTGACGTGATCTTCATGTCCAGATTGGCGCCCCCCTTTAGATTGGGCCGGGGCAGAGATCTTTGTGGGCTATACTCGGCCTTGTCTCATGATGATAAGTTGGTGGTTGAAGATATCCCTCTAGTGGTGTGGGGGCTGTGCTTTGGCAAAGTGGGTGGGGTTATATCCTGCCTGTTTGGCCCTGTCCGGGGGTATCGTCGGACGAGGCCACAGTGTCTCCCGAACCCTCCTGTCTCAGCCTCCAGTATTTATGCTGCAGTAGTTTGTGTCGGGGGGCTAGGGTCAGTCTGTTATATCTGGAGTATTTCTCCTCTCTTATCCGCTGTCCTGTGTGAGTTTTAGTATGCTCTCTCTAATTCTCTCTCTCTTTCTCTCTTTTTCTCTTCCTCTCTCTCGGAGAACCTGAGCCCTAGGACCATGCCTCATCAGGACTAGCTGGCCTGATGACTCCTTTCTGTCCCCAGTCCACCTGGCCCTGCTGCTGCTCCAGTTCAACTGTTCTGCCTGCGGCTATGGAACCCTGTTCTCCGGACGTGCTACCTGTCCCAGACCTGCTGTGTTCAGCTCCCTAGAGACAGCAGGAGTGGTAGAGATACTCTGAATTATTGGCTATGAAAAGCCAACTGACATTTACTCCTGAGGTGCTGACCTGTTGCACCCTCGACAACCACTGTGATTATTATTATTTGACCCTGGTGGTCATCTATGAACATTTGAACATCTTGGCCATGTTCTGTTCTAATCTCCACCCAGCACAGCCAGAAGAGGACTGGCCACCCCTCATAGCCTGGTTCCTCTCTAGGTGTCACGATCTTCTTTCGGGACGGACCAAGACGCAGCGATGCTTCCAGTGTACATACTTTATTTGAACGTAACGTAACTGGCGAAACAATAAACAAATAAAGATCGTAACTCCGGTGTGGCTAAACAGGCGCACGCACGCACGCACGCACGCACGCACGCACGCACGCACGCACGCACGCACGCACGCACGCACGCACGCACGCACTAGAAAACAATGACCCACAAAACCCCAGTGAAAAGCACAAACATATATATGGTTCCCAATTAGAGGTAACGACAATCAGCTGCCTCTAATTGGGAACCATTAACCCAACATAGAAATATAACACCTAGAACACAAAACCCTTCGAACCCAAAACCCAAAACTAAACACCAGCCTGCTAAACCAGGCCTGGACGTTACACTAGGTTTCTTCTTAGGTTCTGGCCTTTCAAGGGAGTTTTTCCTAGCCACCGTGCTTCTACACCTGCATTGCTTGCTGATTGAGGTTTTAGGCTGGGTTTCTGTACAGCACTTTGTGACATCAGCTGATGTAAGAAGGGCTTTATAAATAAATTTGATTGAATTTTATTGATTATGCCATAGTTTGTACATCTCAATTGTCAGTAGAAACCACATTTGTTTAAGCAAGTCAGCCATATCAGCTATGTTTTTTTTAAAGGCAGTAAATGAGGCTGAATTAACTTTTTCACTGCCAGACAAGGCTCCACTGATCGCCAGGTGTAGCAGTGGTAAGGTGTTGGGACTCTGCTGTTGTGTCTCTGCTGTTGGGACAGCTTTATGTAGGCCCTAACTGTTTGTGGGCACCGTTTGTTACAATTATAGTGCAATTCATGTATTGTTTAGTTTAGTGTTGTGTAGTGGCTTTGCTGGCATGCATCCCACTTTTGTTTGTTTCCCCACCAAGATTTACATGCTAAAATCCCCACTGCACACATCTAATAAATTGCTTCATTTTTGGAAATATGCTAGACTAGCAGGGGTTGCTACTCTCACAATGTTGATCTGAGAGCAGCAGAACAGTAATCTGAAATGCAGTGGGAAAAGGAAGCACATGAGAATGATAACAATTTATCAAATGACTCTATTTTAATAATCAAGCCAGCTCAGAAGTTCCTTGATCCCTAGTCCAAGACAATAGTAAGAGCGCCCTCTTGTGTCCCGACTGTAATTGCATCTGCTGCATAATGAATTCCTGACAGCATAGGAATGAATAGGTTTAGTCTAAGCTAAAATAAAAAAAAGGTTTCCCCTGAATCTTCTTTACTTTTAGATCCAACTCAAAGATTTTTGACCCACTACACTAGCTTAATTTTGAAGCTTTTGAGTTGACCTAGAATACATCCCACATAGGATATAATGCTGATGTGAGCCTGTGATTGTCAGTTTGGTATCTTCAGTATCTTCCTGATCTCACTGTGTGTGTGAACCTGTCACTAGTCTGGCTACTGAGCACAGCCACATATGTACAGTTGAAGTTGGAAGTTTACATACACCTTAGCCAAATGCATTTAAACTCAGTTTTTACAATTCCTGACATTTAATCCTAGTAAAAATTCCCTGTCTTAGGTCAGTTAGGATCACCACTTTGTTTTAAGAATGTGAAATGTCAGAATAATAGTAGAGAGAATGATTTACTTCAGCATTGCCTTTAAATTGTTTAACTTGAGTCAAACGCTTTGGGCAGCCTTCCACAAGCTTCCCCCAATAAGATGGGTGAATTTTGGCCCATTCCTCCTGAAAGAGCTGGTGTAACTAAATCAGTTTTGTAGGCATCCTTGCTTGCACGCGCTTTTTCAGTTCTGCCTACACATTTTCTATGGGATTGAGATCAGGGCTTTGTGATGGCCACTCCAATACCTTGACTTTGTTGTCCTTAAGGCATTTTGCCACAACTTTGGAAGTATGCTTGGGGTCATTGTCCATTTGGAAGACCCATTTTGCGACCAAGCTTTAACTTCCTGACTGATGTCTTGAGATATTGCTTCAATATGACACAATTTTCTTTCCTCATGATGTCATCTATTTTGTGAAGTGCACCAGTCCCTCCTGCAGCAAAGCACCCCCACAACATGATGCTGCCACCCCCGTGCTTCACGGTTGGGATGGTGTTCTTTGGCTTGCAAGCCTCACCCTTTTTCCTCCAAACATAACGATGGTCATTATGGCCAAACAGTTATATTTTTGTTTCATCAGACCAGAGGACATGTCTCCAAAAAGTAAGATCTTTGTCCCCATGTGCAGTTACAGACCATAATCTGGCTTTTTTATGGCGGTTTTGGAGCAGTGGCATCTTCCTTGCTGAGCGGCCTTTCAGGTTATGTTGATATAGGACTCGTTTTACTGTGAATATAGATACTTTTGTACCTGTTTCATCCAGCATCTTCACAAGGTCCTTTGCTGTTGTTCTGGGATTGATTTGCGCTTTCCGCACCAAAGTAACTTAATCTCTAGGAGACAGAATGCGTCTCTTTCCTGAGTGGTATGACGGCTGCGTGGTCCGATGGTGTTTATACTTGCGTACTATTGTTTGTATAGATGAACATGGTACCTTCAGGCGTTTGGAAATTGCTCCCAAGGATGAACCAGACTTGTGGAGGTCTACAATTCTTTTTCTGAGGTCTTGGCTGATTTATTTTGACTTCCCCTTGATGTCAGCTGAGAGGCACGGAGTTTGAATGTAGGCCTTGAAATACATCCTCAGGTACACCTCCAATTGACTCAAATTATGTCAATTAGCCTATCAGAAGCTTCTAAAGCCATGACATCATTTTCTGGAATTTTCCAAGCTGTTTAAAGGCACAGTTTTGAAAAACGAGTTGTAATGACTCCAACCTAAGTGTAAACTTACGACAACTGTACATAGACCATTTAAAAGAAAATGTTGCTTGCGTAACCCCGGGTCTCTGATATTATGAGTGAGATATTTCACGTGCAGGGGTTGTCTAAGGACTGGATGTACCTATCGAAAGCGTTTGTTAGAGATTTGTTTTTTAAACATTTTTAAATTGAACCTTTATTTAACTAAGCAAGTCAGTTAGGAACAAATTCTTATTTGCAATGACTGCCTACCGGGGGACAGTGGGTTAACTGCCTTGTTCAGGGGCAGAACAACAGATTTTTACCTTGTCAGCTTGGGGATTCGAAGTGAGTCCCTCACCTTCCTTAAAAGGAGCTGCTCTCCTGCCTTCTGGTTATTCTCAAGCATGTTTCTCTTCCTCACATTTTTGCAAGCAAGGGAATGCGATGAGATATCTCACTCATAATATCAAAGAACCTGTCAGGTATTGTAATAGTTCTCTGTGATGCCGGTAAGGCAGAGTCAGGTGCAAGACAACAAAAATGAGTGTTCATATAATTTTACTCAAAAATTCCATACGAGTGGTGAAAACAATCACTCGAAACACGGAAATAAAAATACAACAAACAATCACGCACAAAAACATGGGGGGAACAGAGGGTTAAAGAAGGAACATGCAATCATGAGAATGGAAACCTGGTGTGTAAAAAATGAAGACAAAACCCAAAAAAAATGAAAGATGGATGGGTGGCGGCTAGAAGACCAGTGACGTCGACCGCCGAACGCCGCCCGAACAAGGAGAGGGACCAACTTCAGTGGAAGTCGTGACAGGTATACCTAAATGGCTGTAAAGGAGTCAGGCGCAGGAGAGCAGATACTGAGTAGTAAACGGAGCCTTTAATTTAGGCGAACCAGAAACGCACGGCACAACGAACAGAAACTACTATACGGGTTGAACATAACCCAGCGTAACCAGCCTAACGTATGCATACATGAAAACACAGAAACAATGCCACACAAGGACATGGGGGAAACAGAGGGTTAAATACACAACAAGTGATTGAGGGGATTGAAACCAGGTGTGAGAAAAACAAGACAAACAAATGGAAAATTAAAAGAGGATCGGTGATGGCTAGAAGACCGGTAACGTCGACCGCCGATCACCACCCAAACAAGGAGAGGCACCGACTTCGGCGGAAGTCGTGACAGTACCCCCCCCTTGACGCGCGGCTCCAGCAGCGCACCGACACCGGTCTCGGGGCCGACCCGGAGAGCGAGGCGCAGGGCGATCCGGATGGAGACGGTGGAACTCCCGCAGCATAGACGGATCCAACACGTCCTCCACCGGAACCCAGCATCTCTCCTCCGGACCGTACCCCTCCCACTCCACGAGGTACTGAAGGCCCCTCCTCTGACGCCTCAAATCCAGTATGGAGCGGCATGAATACACCGGGGCCCCCTCGATGTCCAGAAGGGGTGGAGGGACCTCCCGCACCTCAGACTCCTGGAGCGGACCAGCCACCACTGGCCTGAGGAGAGACACATGGAACGACGGGGTTAATACGGTAATTGGGGGGAAGCTGTAACCTAAAAAAACCTTGTTCACTCTCCTCAGGACTTTAAATGGCCCCACAAACCGTGGACCCAGCTTCCGGCAGGGCAGGCGGAGAGGCAGGTTTCAGGTCGAGAGCCAGACCCGGTCCCCCGGTGCAAACACCGGGGTCTCACTGCAGTGACGGTCTGCACTGGCTTTCTGGCGCAGCACGGCCCGCTGGAGATTAACATTGGCGGCGTCCCATGTCTCCTCCGCGCACCTGAACCAGTCATCCACCGCAGGAGCCTCGGTCTGACTTTGATGCCATGGCGCCAGAACCGGCTGGTACCCCAATACACACTGGAAGGGGGAGAGGTTAGTAGAGGAGTGGCGGAGTGAGTTCTGAGCCAACCTCGGCCAAGGCACGAACACCGCCCACTCCCCCGGCCAATCCTGGCATTAAGACCGCAGAAACCTCCCCACATCCTGGTTCAATCTCTCCACCTGCCCATTACTCTCGGGATGAAACCCCAAGGTAAGGCTGATCGAGACCCCCAGACGTTCCATGAACGCCTTCCAGACCCTGGAAGTGAACTGGGGACCTCGATCAGACATTATATCCTCAGGCACCCCGTAGTGCCGGAAGACGTGCGTAAACAAGGCCTCCGCAGTCTGTAGGGCCGTAGGAAGACCGGGCAGAGGGAGGAGACGGCAGGACTTAGAGAACCGATCCACAACGACCAGGATCGTGGTGTTTCCCTGTGAGGGAGGAAGATCGGTCAGGAAATCCACCGACAGGTGTGACCAAGGCCGCTGTGGAATGGGTAAGGGGTGTAGCTTCCGTCTGGCCAGGTCCCTAGGAGCCTTACACTGAGCGCACATGCAAAAACAGGTGTACAACAGAGGGCTCTGGATGAGAGTGGTGCATGATCGCCTGGGGCGACGCCAGAGTACTCTGCCTGCTGCCTCGACCCCTAGAGGAATCTACACGGCACTGACCCACATCTGCGGCCACAGATGGTACATGTGAAAGCCCCTCCTCCGGTCTCCCTGAGCGCAGCACCTCCCAGCTCCATAGGCACCGGAGCGGTGGTGCTGGGAGAGGGAATCGACAGAGCCCTCTCTGGACATCCGCGGGTGACCAGCAGGTTATCCAACCGAATGGACATGTCCACCAGCTGGTCGAAGGTAAGAGTGGTATCCCTGCAGGCCAACTCCCGACGGACATCCTCGCGCAGGCTGCAACGGTAGTGGTCGATAAGGGCCCTCCCGTTCTATCCCGCTCCAGCGGCCAGGGTCCGAAATTCCAGAGCGAACTCCGCTCCTCGTCACCTGCCCCAGGTAGAACAGACGTTCACCCGCCGCTCTACCCTCGGGTGTGTGGTCGAAAACTGTCCGGAAGCAGCGGGTGAACTCCCTGAAGTCTTCCAACGCCGCATCTCCTTCTCCCCACACGGCGTTGGCCCACTCCCTTAGAGGCACGAGACGAGGGCGGACACCCTCTCTCTTCCCGAGGGAGCCGGGTAAACGGTGCCCAGGTATAGGTCCAGCTGTAGCAGGAAACCCTGGCACCGTGCCGCCGTCCCATCATACTCCCCAGGAAGGGAGAGGCATCTCACTGGGACCGGGTACAGGAGGGAGGGGTAGTAGGAACCCCTGTTGTGCTGGTGGAGCGCCCTGTCTCTCCCATCGGTCCATCGTCTGGACGACGCGGTCCATGGCAGCGCTAAGATGATGAATCAACGCCGTGTGTTCCTGAACGCGCTCCTCGACTCCGCTACCATACAGTGAGGGAAAAAAGTATTTGATCCCCTGCTGATTTTGTACGTTTGCCCACTGACAAAGAAATTATCAGTCTATAATTTTGATGGTAGGTTTATTTGAACAGTGAGAGACAGAATAACAAAAAAAAATCCAGAAAAACGCATGTGAAAAATGTTATAAATGGAATTGCATTTTAATGAGGGAAATAACTATTTGACCCCTCTGCAAAACATGACTTAGTACTTGGTGGCAAAACCCTTGTTGGCAATCACAGAGGTCAGACGTTTCTTGTAGTTGGCCAGCAGATTAGCACACATCTCAGGAGGGATTTTGTCCCACTCCTCTTTGCAGATCTTCTCCAAGTCATTAAGGTTTCGAGGCTGACGTTTGGCATCTCGAACCTTCAGCTCCCTCCACAGATTTTCTATGGGATTAAGGTCTGGAGACTGGCTAGGCCACTCCAGGACCTTAATGTGCTTCTTCGAGCCACTCCTTTGTTGCCTTGGCCGTGTGTTTTGGGTCATTGTCATGCTGGAATACCCATCCACGACCCATTTTCAATGCCCTGGCTGAAGGAAGGAGATTCTCACCCAAGATTTGACGGTACATGGCCCCGTCCATCGTCCCTTTGATGCATTGAAGTTGTCCTGTCCCCTTAGCAGAAAAACACCCCCAAAGCATAATGTTTCCACCTCCATGTTTGACGGTGGTGTTATTGGGGTCATAGGCAGCATTCCTCCTCCTCCAAACACGGCGAGTTGAGTTGATGCCAAAGAGCTCTATTTTGGTCTCATCTGACCACAACACTTTCACCCAGATTGCCAATGAACATCTGAATGATTCAGAGGACAACTTCAGACGGGCATGTATATGTGCTTTCTTGCGGGTGCTGCAGGATTTCAGTCCTTCACGGCGTAGTGTGTTACCAATTGTTTTCTTGGTGACTATGGTCCCAGCTGCCTTGAGATCATTGACAAAATCCTCACGTGTAGTTCTGGGCTGATTCCTCACCGTTATCATGATCATTGCAACTCCACGAGGTGAGATCTTGCATGGAGCCCCAGGCCGAGGGAGATTGACAGTTCTTGTGTTTCTTCCATTTGCAAATAATCGCACCAACTGTTGTCACCTTCTCACCAAGCTGCTTGGCGATGGTCTTGTAGCCCATTCCAGCCTTGTGTAGGTCTACAATCTTGTCCCTGACATCCTTGGAGAGCTCTTTGGTCTTGGCCATGGTGGAGAGTTTGGAATCTGATTGATTGATTGCTTCTGTGGACAGGTGTCTTTTATACAGGTAACAAACTGAGATTAGGAGCACTCCCTTTAACTTCTTAGGGAGCGGTGGGGCNGTGTTTCATACTCATCAAAAGCTCTGTTTCTTGGCAATATCACAGCGTTGTCAGATTTCAAAAAGTCTTTACGGCGAAAGCACTACATTTGATTGTTTGAGGGCAGCACCTCACATACTTTTCCCATAGCCATGAATTCATTAGCCAGCGTGGCACACACATAACACATTTCACAGCGAAAACAAATCAATTACCTGTTGAAGAACTTCTGCTGAGGTCATCCTAAGTGTCCAACGAAGACAATCCATGGTTCTTTTGTTAGAAAAAGTCATGTATTTTATCCATAAATCTCCATTTGGTTCGCGTGTTATAATCAGAAACTACAGCGTCCACACCTCCATTGAAACGTGACTAGAACTCGTTCAACTTATACCTATAAACTTGTCCAAGAACAATCAAACATCATTTTAAATGTATCCTTAGGAACACTTAAACGTATATATAATAAATCAACCGGAATATAAACTGAGCTCTACAGACCGAGGAAAACACAGTGCGTGCTTGGCGAGAGCGCGCGCCCAGTCCTATAGAGTTCCAAAGAGGCACTTCCTGATTCCCTCTTCTTCTCTGTTCTAATTCATCTGAACAGAATCAGAACACTTTCTAGAGACTAAGGACATCCAGAGGAAGCGATAGGTACTGCATTCATATGCCCTTTTATGGGCATTTTCATGAGGGAGGGGTTCCAAATGAGGCACTCTGTGAAAACCACTTTCTCCAGGACAGAAATTCCTCTGGGTTTTGTTCTGCCATATCCGTTCTGTTTTACTCACAGACAAATGGTTAACAGTTTTACAAAATTCAGAGTGTTTCCTATCCAATGGTACCAAATATGTGCATATCCTATTTTCTGGGCCTGAATGGGAGGCATTTTACTTTGGGTACGCCAGGCTCTCCAAAACGGTCAAGTTGTGCAGTGATCCCTGAGAGGTTAAAGTGGACATTGCTGTGGTGAAGGTTCAGCAGCGTCCCTGATAAATTGAAATACATTTGCCAAAGTTATGGAATTACTGGTGTTCAGAATTAAATGAAATAATTCAGAAGACTACAACAGGAGTAGGCCTATAGTTTAACCAAAGAGGATAAAACTCTTATATTAGCCTCGCTGTAAATTGTATGTAGCCCAACCACAAGGCATGCCTACAGTCTGGCATGTAGGGAAATCTGTCAGGGAACAGTATGCAGCCAAAACAGGCCTTTCACAATATTTCAAATAAAATTGCGGGAAAACCCAAATTGGAAAGCAAATGGCTCCTGCTGAAAAGAGAAGACTAATCTGCCTGTAGGCTACCAAATATGTTATCAACTTCCAAATAGGCCTATTTAGCAAACAGAGAGAGAGGCTTTTGACACAAGGGCATTAGCCATCACTGGTGATTGAGCTAGGCATCCTTGTGTGAATCAGTGAAACTGGACTATAATTTCCTCCTCACATTGTACAATATGTGCGCCTCCATATATTTAAGCCTACGCTGTTGATGGATTCAAGACAAGGTGGTTTTCATTGATATCAGTTTGACACTGACAAAGTAACCTTTCATTTTGATCATTTGTGAGGTATTACTGCTGTCTTCAGTAATCGAACATTCTGTATAAATGCATGAAATTAGTTTATAAAAGGCAAAAATGTTCCCAGACCCTAGGCTACAAACTTTTCCCCCCCCCATGTATGCAACTTCTGCAAGCGCCTCTACTCTACTGCTCTATGCCTGTATGCAAAAGCGATGATAATGCATGCAATGCTTTATTATAAAGGTGTTTTTTGTTCATGCCTTCTAGCACCTCAGAGCACTGAGTATGGACTGAAAAAGTTGCAGAGACAACCCAGGATATAGTTGAAGAGAGAAGAGCTCACCAGAGGGTGATTGCCCAATGAGCGAAGAGCATGTCGCACTTGCCCGAGCTCTCCTACACTCCAAGTAGATGCACACTGCGCGTACTGGACAAGGGGAAGGTGACAGGCGAAAAGCCATAAGCTCCAAGGTGCGACAATGAGACAAAGTCGACCCAGGCCAGAGATGGGGTTAGGTTACATTAACCTGAAAAAACCCCGGGGCAGACTACGGGTGTGAACAGTGGTTGGTAGAGCCCAGCCCAAACATACGCTTAGGGATGGCAAGGGCAGTAAGCAAGGCTTTTCAGTGGCTAGTAGCTGCTGTAAAAATGATCTTAAGCACAATAGACACGTCCCGGGACGAGCTAAAGGCTTAAGTACTTACAAAAAGCATGCTTCTAACAAAGAGCTACAAAATTAAGTAAAATAGCCATATTAGACAGAAAGAAGGTAATTTCATCAAACTTGTGAGGCTCTCCATGGTCGTTAGTTGCTCATTCAACATACACTGAGCATACAAAACATTAAGAACACCTGCTCTTTCCATGACATAGAATGACCAGGTAAATCCAGGTGAAAGCTATGAGCCCTTATTAATGCAACTTGTTAAATCCACTTCAATCCGTGTAGATGAAGGGGAAGAGACAGGTTAAAGAAAGATTTTTAAGACTTGAAACAATAGACATGGATTTTGTATCTGTGCCATTCAGATGTTGAATGGGCAAGACTAAATATTTTTGTGCCTTTGAATGGGGTATGGTATTAGGTGCCAGGCGCACTGGTTTGTGTCAAGAACTGCAACTCTGCTGGGTTTTTCACACTCAACAGTTTCCCGTGTGTTTCAAGAATGGTCCACCACCCAAAGGACATCCAGTCAACTTGACAGAATTGTGGTAAGCATTGGAGTCAACATGGAGTGAGTATGAAGTGCACTTGACATTGCATAATCTGTGGATCTAACTGAACACTGTTCTACTGTTCTGACCTGGTGGTGCAAATGTAGCCGATAAGCTGTTTTAGAGAAATGTAATTATCGAATATTGTAAGAGGTTTCATTGTCTGCTTATATGCCCACTTTATTTATCCTACGGTTCTGACTTGGTGTACAATGTCGCTGTACATTTCAAAAGTGCTGAACAAATAGTTATATTGACTACATCCGTCCTAGCTTGCTCATCTTAAATCAAAATTACGGATTGCTTCTTATTCGCGCATCGTCCCCTTATGCCATAGTTTGTACATCTCAATTGTCAGTAAGGAAGTCAGCCATATCAGCTATGTTTTTTTAAAGGCAGTAAATGGGGCTGAATTAACTTTTTTACTGCCAGACAAGGCTCCACTGATAGCCAGGTGTAGCATTGGTAAGGATTCACTCCATGGTGCTGAAAAGAAAGCTCTGCTGTTGGGCCAGCTTTATGTAGGCCCTAACAGTTTGTGGGCACCGTTTGTCACCGTTATAGTCCAATTATTGTATTGTTTAGTGTTGTGTAGTGACTTTGCTGGCATGCATCAAAAACATTTTTGGGGAGTATGCAACACCAACATTTACATGCTAAAATCGCCACAGATTTAAAAACCCAATTATTTGATTTATTTAACTAGGCAAGTCAGTTAACCTCTTAAGGATCTCTACAGATTGGGGAAAGGGGGTACCTAGTCAGTTGTACAACTGAATGCCTTCAACTGAAATGTGTCTTCCGCATTTAACTCAACCCCTCTGAATCAGAGAGGTGCGGGGGGCTGCCTTAATTGACATCCACATCTTCGCGCCCGGGGAACAGTGGGTTAACTGCCTTGTTCAGGGGCAGAATGACAGATTTTTACCTTGTCAGCTCGGGGATTCGACCTTGCAACCTTCCGGTTACAAGTCCAACACTCTAACCACTAGGCTACCTTCCGCCCCTTACCACCCTCGGGGCGGTTGCGCTAATGTGCGCTAATGCGATTAGCATGAGGTTGTAAATAACAAGAAAATTTCCCAAGACATAGACATATCTGATATTGTCAGAAAGCTTAAATTCTTGTTAATCTAACTGCACTGTCCAATTTCCAGTAACTATTACACTGAAATAATACCATGGTATTGTTTGAGCAGAGTGCACAGTTATGAACTTGAAAAGTTATTAATAAATTAAGGCACATTTGGGCAGTCTTGATACAAAATTTTGAACAGAAATGCAATGGTTCATTGGATCAGTCTAAAACTTTGCACATAAACTGCTGCCATCTGGTGGCCAAAATCTAAATTGCGCCTTGGCTGGAATAATACATTATGGCCTTTCTCATGCATTTCAAAGATGATCGTATAAAAAAACTATTTTACCAGATCTGATGTGTTATATTCTCCTACATTAATTTCACATTTCTACAAATTTCAAAGTGTTTCCTTTGAAATGGTATCAAGAATTTGGGTAAGTCATTTTAGGCGAAAATACTTTTAAGAGGACTCAATGTATTTTGAAAGATGAGACATTGGGGATTATAATAAGTACCGCTTTGATGTCATACAAGAAAGTCAAACACCCGTGAGTCACATTTCCAAATCATAAAACGCATGTCATATACAGGTGTCAACATTTTTTATCACTATGTTTGATGGACATTTACAAAATTACATGGCGTCATACTCTAGGGTTGTTCTGAACAGAATGAGCCTGTTTGTCTATTGTGAAGAAAATTTAGACAACACACACCTGAATGCACTCATGACTCCTTTCTTTGCGCACCAAAATTACAATATGTTTCTCAAAATTTACTTGTGAAAGCCTAACACTGTAAGATCGTATTTTATAACTCAGGTAGTCATGTTGGCAATAGAACAAGCTTTTAATTATGCCCACCTGACCCAGATTGCAATTTATAACGGGACGTTTTTGGATTACGTAAAGAACAACTAATTGTATGATGGCGGGGATGCAGGGTTGTGTTCCAAACAAAACAACAAGTGTGCTTGCTGTAGTTCTTCAATGGCACAGGTAAGAAAGCTCAACAAAGCACCTTATAGTTGAAGACTCTTGTCACGCCCTGGTCATAGAGAGTGTTGGAGATATTTTAATACCATTATGTTACATTTTCTCATTTCTGAATAGAAGGAATAGAACACCGTTTAAGTAGAAACACATGTCAAGGGTTGCCTCAGCTGAAAAACCGCACATACTGCACGTAGGCCTCGTACCACACGTTCCACTTTTAAGTGGAAACAGATGTCAGAGGCTGCCTATGGTAACACTATATAAAGCTGAACTGAGTTCAGTCAGGGCTAGCTGTTTTCCGGGTCAGCTCGACCTTTAATTACTCTGAATTAAAGGTCTTATTGAATTCACAAGTTTCTTGTATGAGTGTCATATTTTGAAGATCATTTTTTCCACGACAAGAGCTCTCTAGGTTTCTCTATGGTGTGTTGGGTCAGGGCGTGACTAGGGTTATGTAGGGAACTCTATGTTGATTTGTAGTTAGGTTCCCAATTAGAGGCAGCTGGTTGTCGTTGCCTCTAATTGGGAATCCTATTTAACTTGGTTCCCTGTCCCACTTGCCTTGTGGGTTATTGTTTGTAGTTGTGTGTGCCACACCTGCGTTATGGTCTGTTCATTTTTTTTGCCAGTTTGCACTGAATAAAAGTATGTGGAACCCTCGCTGCATTTTGGTCCACTCCATCAAAAAAACGTGACAGAATAACCCACCACGAAAGGACCAAGCAGCGTGGCCAAAAGGAGAAGGAGTTCTTGACCGTGGCGGAGATCAAGGCGGATTGGGAGGCCCTGCCTTGGCGGGAGTTCCTGGGGGGTTCGCGGCCACAGCAGCCCCAAGACTGTTTTTGGCGGGGGCACATGGTGCTGGCTCCACGCACCAGGTCCCCTGTGCGCCTTCAGAGCCCAGCACGTCCTGTTCCTGCTCCACGCACCAGGTCCCCTGTGCGCATCGAGGGCCTGGCACGTCCGGTCCCTGCTCCAAGCATCAGGTCCCCTGTGCGCATCGAGAGCCCGGCATGTCCTGTCCCTGCTCCACGCATCAGGCCCCCTGTGCGCATCGAGAGCCCGGCACGTCCTGTCCCTGCTCCACGCATCAGGCCCCCTGTGCGCATCGAGAGCCCGGCACAGCCTGTCCCTGCTCCACGCATCAGGCCCCCTGTGCGCATCGAGAGCCCGGCACGGCCTGTCTCTGCTCCACGTACTATGCCTCTAGGGTGTCGTCCCAGCCTGGTACGTACTGTTCCTGCTCCACGCACCAGGCCTCTAGGGTGTCGTCCCAGCCTGGTACGTACTGTTCCTGCTCCACATACCAGGCCTCCAGTGCGTCTTCTCGGGTCGGTACGGCCCGCACCGGAGCCGCCACCAACAAAGGCCCACCCGAAGTCCCCCCCATTGACTCTAGGTGGCGGTCGGAGTCCGCACCTTTGGGGGGGGGGGGGTACTGTCACGCCCTGGCCATAGAGAGCTCTCTAGGTTTCTCTATGGTGTGTTGGGTCAGGGTGTGACTAGGGTTATGTAGGGAACTCTGTTGGTTTGTAGTTAGGTTCCCAATTATTAGAGGCAGCTGGTTGTCGTTGCCTCTAATTGGGAATCCTATTTAAGTTGGTTCCCTGCCCCACTTGCCTTGTGGGTTATTGTTTGTACCTGTGTGTGCCACACCTGCATTACGGTCTGTACATTGTTTGTTTCTTTGCCAGTTTGCACTGAATAAAAGTATATTTACTGGAACCCCTGCTGCATTTTGGTCCGCTCCATCAGAAAACCGTGACAACTCTTCTTTGAGTCATAAAAGTGCATTGAATTTACTTAGGAACTGTGCACACTTTGCCAAGATGTGTGGCCACTTGGACATACTAGTTAGTCCTTTCACTAAAACACTTGTCATTTGTCTTATGTTGCATCTACCACTCATCTTCCAGGAATATTATTAAGCTACTGAATTACCCCCAATTTTGTGATATCCAAACGCGATCTTGTCTCATCGCTGCAACTCCCCAATGGGCTCGAGAGGCGAAGGTCGAGTCACGCGTCCTCCGAAGCATGACCCGCCAAACTGTGCTTTTTAACACCCACCCGCTTAATAAGGAAGCCAGCCGCACCAATGTGTTGGAGGAAACACTGTTCAACTGATGACAAGAGTCAGCGTGCAGGTGCCCGGCTCGCCACAAGTAGTCGCTAGAGCGCGATGAGCCAAGTAAAGCCCCCCCAGCCAATCCCTCCCCTAACCTGGACAATGCTGGGCCAATTGGGCAGCGCCCTATGGGACGTTATGACACAGACCGGAATTGAACCCTCAAGCACTGCGATGGAGTGCCTTAGACCGCTGCGCCACTCGTGAGGCCTTTGAGGTGAGTTTTAAAAGCACAATACTGTTCTGATGAGTGTTTGATGTGATTTTCAATTGGATTTGCATTGAGAAATGTCCTTGTATTTGAAAGAAAAGCAATTTTTTTGTCCATTACAATAACATCAAATTGATCAGAAATACAGTGTAGACATTGTTAATGTGTGTTTCTTTGGAATGGCAATTTCATCATGACCACCTCTCCCATAATCTGCTGGTCATCAGTTCTCTTAGCTACAGATTGTTACACCAGATAATGTGATTTAACCAAATATTTGCATGTGTCCTTGCCCTTCTTTATCTGTCACCTTCAGCAATGAGTTGTATTTAAATCAGACCACTGAGGCAAAGATGGTTTAGTACAGAATTGTTTAACCTCTTAAGGAGCAGCAAGGAGCGCTGGGGCGCTAGCGCCCCACTCCCGACACTACCCGGTGAAATGCAAAGCGACAAATTCAAAATCCAAAAGTTGAATTATTAAACATTCATCAATATACAAGTGTTGCATAGTCATCAAAAGCTCTGCTTCTTGGCAATATCACAGCGTTGTCAGATTTCAAAAAGGCTTCACGGCGAAAGCACCACATTTGATTGTTTGAGGATAGCACCTCACATTTTTACCATTACCATAAATTCATAAGCAATCACTGTTCACACAAAATACATTTCACAGCGAAAACAAATCAATTACCTTTTGAAGAACTTCTGCTGAGGGCTTCCCAAGTGTCCAACGAAGACAATCCATGGTTCTTTTGTTAGACAAAGTAATGTATTATATCCATAAATCTCCGTTTGGTTGGCGCGTTATGATAAGAAAATACAGCATCCATTGAAACGTGAAGAGAACTCGTTCAACCTATACCTATAAACTTGTCCAAGAACAATCAAACATAATTGATAATGTATCCTTAGGAACATTTGTGTATATTTTGTATAATATTTCAACCGGAATATAAACTGGGCGATAAGAAAGGAAAAAACCACAGAGCGCGCAAGCCGGGAACGCACGTTCTCTTCTATTGACTTCTGTGAGACCACTTCCTAATTCTTCTTCTGCCATCTAAAGCAACTATACAGAATCAAAACAGTGTCTCGAGACTGTTGACATCCAGAGGAAGCAATAGGTACTGCATTCATATGCCCTTATGGGCATTTTCATAAGGGAGGGGTTCCAAATGAGGCAATGTGTCAAAATCACTTTTTCCAGGACAGAAATTCCTCGGGTTTTCGCCTGCCATATCCGTTCTGTTATACTCACAGACAAAATGTTATGGCAGGCGAAAACCCGAGGAATTTCCATCCGGAAATGTCATTCTGGTGGCTTATGCCTCACTTAGAGAGACTGCCTATTGAAAAGTATTTATACCAGGACACTGAATGTAGTACCTATTGCTTCCACTGGATGTCAGCAGTGTATACGTAAGGTTTCATGGCAATCGGAACCATTGTCTTCAATAGGTAGAGGTTTTAGTGACGGGAGTTCTTTTTCAGTTGCACGTTTTTGGGAGCACGTTTGGCTGAGCGGTCCACTTTATTTGACTTATATAACGTTTAGGTGACCATCCAAGTGAAAGATTATCACTTTTATTCATAAAAGATAAGCTAAGGATGCATATTAATTGGTTTTTGTTTTGTTGAGGGAAAGTTTATAGGTTTAAATGAACGCGTTCTCTTCACGTTGGATTTTCTGAACACAAGGCACCAACCAAACTGAGATTTATGGATATAATTAATGACTTTTTATAACCAAATACCCATGGATTGTCTTCGTTGGACACTTAGGAAGCCCTGTGCAGAAGTTCTACAAAAGGTAAGGCACAGGACTTCCCTGTGAAATGCATTTTCTATCGACCGCGCTGGCTAAAGATTTCATGGTTATGGAAAATATTGAAGGTGCTACCCTCAAACAATCAAATGTAGTGCTTTCGCCGTGAAGCCTTTTTCAAATCCGACAACGCTGTGATATTGCCAAGAAGCTGAGCTTTTGATGAGTATGAAACACTTGTGTATTGGTGCATGTTTAATAATTCAACTTTTGGATTTTGCCTTGCATTTCACCTGGTAGTGTCGGGAGTGCCCCACTACTGTCTAACAAGTTAAGCTAGGGGTCACGACATGTGGGGTCGCCTAATTTGAAAATGGGGTCAGAGAGAACCTCTGAAATAAAATACAAAATTGTGCGCTTGGTTCAAAGAAAGACATATCCCCGGTAGCTGCTAGATGCGGTTGTAATAAACAGAGCGGTTTCTGTTATCTTCAAACAAATGTGGCTCTACCTTTTGAATGGTTTAAGCTACAAAATATTATGACCCCATCGCTGAAATATGAGACTCTGAGGAACACGTATGCGTCTTCTATTTCCCTCTAAAATGAACACGTATGTCTCTTCTGTTTCCCTCTACTCAGAACAGTGGACAAGACCAGGCACTAAATCAGACTGGGGGAAAAGAACATAATCAATGATTACAGTGCCTTCGAAAACTATAAAGGACCCCTTGACTTTTTCCACATTTTGTTACGTTCCAGCCTTATTCTAAAATGGATTAACATCTTTGGGAGCAGCGCACGAGGTGACCGTTTTGGAGAGCCTGGCGTGCCCAAAGTAAAATGCCTCCCATTCAGGCCCAGAAAATAGGATATGCACATATTTAGTACCATTGGATAGGAAACACTCTGAACTTTCTAAAAGTGTTAACATTTTGTCTGTGAGTATAACAGAACGGATATGGCAGGCGAAAACCTGAGGAATTTCTGTCCTGGAAAAAGTGGTTTTGACACATTGCCTCATTTAGAACCCCTCCCTTATGAAAATGCCCATATAAGGGCATATGAATGCAGTACCTATCGCTTCCTCTGGATGTCAAGTCTCGAGTAAGTGTTCTGATTCTTTTTAGATGCTTTTAGAGCAGAGAAGAAGACGAATCAGGAAGTGTCCACACAGATGTCAATACAAGTAAATGCGCGCTCCCGGCTGGCGCGTTCTGTGGTTTTTTCCTTTCTTATCGCCCAGTTTATATTCCGGTTGAAATATACTATTTATACATAAGTGTTCCTAAGGATACATTTAAATTATGTTTGATTGTTCTTGGACAAGTTTATAGGTATAAGTTGAACGAGTTCTCTTCACGTTTCAATGGACAATTGGAGGCTCTATTTTCTCATTATAACGTACCAACCAAACAGAGATTTATGGATATAATACATTACTTTTTCTAACAAAAGAACCATGGATTGTCTTCGTTGGACACTTGGGAAGCCCTCAGCAGAAGTTCTTCAAAAGGTAAGGGATTTGTTTTCGCTGTGAAATGTGTTTTCTGTGAACCGTGAAGGCTTATGAATTCATGGTAATGGGAAAAATGTTAGGTGCTACCCTCAAACAATCAAATGTGGTGCTTTCGCCGTAAAGCCTTTTTGAAATCTGACAACGCTGTGATATTGCCAAGAAGCAGAGCTTTTGATGACTATGAAACACTTGTATATTGATGCATGTTTAATAATTCAACTTTTGGAATTTGAATTTGGCGCCTTGCATTTCACCTGGTAGTGACGGGAGTGGGGCGCCCCACCGCTCCCCAAGAAGTTAAATAAAGAAGGGCCTTGGTCAGGGAGGTATCCAAGAACCCGATTGTCACTCTGACAGAGCTCCAGAGGTCCTCTGTGGAGATGGGAGAACCTTCCAGAAGGACAACCATCTCTGCAGCACTCCACCAATCAGGCCTTTATGGTAGACTAGCCAGACAGAAGCCACACCTCAGTAAAAGGCATATGACAGCCCACTTGGGAGTTTGTCAAAAGGCACATAAAGATTCTCATATTCTCTGGTCTGATGAAACCAAGATTGAACTCTTTGGCCTGAATGCCAAGCATCCCTTTTGGAGGAAACTTGGCACAATCACTGCGGTGAAGCATGGTGGCAGCAGCATCATGCTGTGGGGATGTTTTTCAGATCGTGTTTTTGCTTTGTCATTATGGGGTACTGTGTGTAGATAGATGAGGGGGAAAAAAAACTATTTAATTGATTTTTGAATAAGGCTATAACGTAACAAAATGTGGGAGAAAGTCTGAATACTTCCTGAATGCACTGTTTTTTTATATATATTTTTTATTTCACCTTGATTTAAACAGGTAAGCTAGTTGAGAACAAGTTCTCAAATACAGCTGCGACCTGGCCAAGAAAAAGCAAAACAGTGTGACAAACAACAGAGTTACACATGGAATAAAGAAGCGTACAGTCAATACACAATAGAAAAAAAAGAATGTCTATATACAGTGTGTGCAAATGGCGTGAGGAGGTAAGGCAATAAATAGGCCATAGTAGCGAAGTAATTACAATTTAGCAGATTAACAATGGAGCGATAGATGAGCAGATGTGCAAGTAGAAATACTGGTGTGGAAAAGAGAAGAAAAGTAAATAAAAACAATATGGGGATGAGGTAGGTAGATTGGGTGGGCTATTTACAGATGGACTATGTACAGCTGCAGTGATCGGTTAGCTGCTCAGATAGCTGATGTTTAAAGTTAGTAAGGCAATATAAGTCTCCAGCTTCAGCGATTTTTGCAATTCGTTCCAGTCATTGGCAGCAGAGAACTGGAAGGAAAGGCGGCCAAAGGAGGTGTTGGCTTTGGGGATGACCAGTGAGATATACCTGCTGGAGCGCGTGCTACGTTATCATGACCAGTGAGCTGAGATAAGGCGGAGCTTTACCTAGCATAGACTTATAGATGACCTGGAGCCAGTGGACCTGGCGACGAATATGTAGCGAGGGCCAGCTGACTAGGGCATACAGGTCGCAGTGGTGGGTGGTATAAGAGGCGTTGGTGACAAAACTGATGGCACTGTGATAGACTGCGTCCAGTTTGCCGAGTAGAGTATTGGAAGCTATTTTGTAAATGACATTGCCGAAGTCAAGGATCGGTAGGATAGTCAGTTTTACGATGGTATGTTTGGCGGCGTGAGTGAAGGAGGCTTTGTTGCGAAATAGGAAGACTATTCTAGATTTAATTTTGGATTGGAGAGGTTTAATATGAGTCTGGAAGGAGAGTTTACAGTCTAGCCAGACACCTAGGTATTTGGCGCAGCGCGGCTTGCTGGAGGTGACCATGGGAGGCTTCCCAGGTCTCCTCCGAGCGCCTGAACCAATCGTCCACCGCAGGAGCCTCTGTCTGACTCAAGATGCCACGGTGCCAGAGCCAGCTGGTACCCCAATACCACCTGAAAGGGGGAGAGGTTAGTGGATGAGTGGCAGAGCGAGTTCTGCGCCATCTCTGCCCAGGACACGAACGACGCCCACTCCCCCGGCCGGTCCTGGCAATAGGACCGCAGAAACCTACCCACATCCTGGTTAACTCTCTCCACCTGCCCATTACTCTCTGGGTGATAAACCGAGGTAAGACTGACCGAGACCCCCAGATGCTCCATAAACGCCTTCCAGACTCTCGAAGTGAACTGGGGACCTCGATCAGACACTATATCCTCAGGCACCCTGTAGTGCCGGAAGACGTGAGTAAACAGGGCCTCTGCAGTTTGTAGGGAGACCGGGCAGAGGGAGGAGACGACAGGACTTAGAGAAACGATCCACCACGACCAGGATCGTGGTGTTCCCTTGTGAGGGAGGAAGATCTGTTAGAAAGTCCACTGACAGGTGTGACCAAGGTCGTTGTGGAATGGGTAAGGGATGTAGCTTACCTCTGGGTAGGTGTCTAGGAGCCTTACACTGGGCACACAGAGCAGGAGGAAACACAGACCCTCACGTCCTTAGCCAAGGTGGGCCACCAGTACTTCCCAGTCAGGCAGCACACCATCAGGCCGATCCCCGGATGACCAGAGGAGGGTGACGTGTGGGCCCAATAGATTAACCGGTCACGGACAACAGACGGAACGTACAGACGCCCGACGGGACATTGGGGGGAGCGGGCTCTGTACGCAACGCCTGCTCAATGTCCACATCCAGCTCGCACATGACCGCCGCTACCAGGCAGGAAGCCGGGAGTATGGGACTCTGATCCATGGGCCACTCCTCTGTGTCATACAGCCGTGACAGCGCGTTTGCCTTCCCATTCTGGGAACTTGGTCTGTAGGACAGGGTAAACACAAAGCGGGTAAAAAACATGGCCCACCTTGTCTGACGAGGATTCAGTCTCCTCACTGCCCGAATGAACTCCAGGTTGCGGTGGTCAGTCCAGATAAGAAAAGGGTGTTTAGCCCCCTCAAGCCAGTGTCTCCACGCCTTCAAAGCCTTCAAAGCCAACTCTCGGTCCCCCACATCATAGTTCCGCTCCGCCGGGCTGAGCTTCTTCGAGAAGAACGCACAGGGGCGGAGCTTCGGTGGCGTACCCGAGCACTGAGAGAGCACCGCTCCTGTCCCAGCCTCGGACGAGTCCACCTCCACTATGAAGGCCAAAGAAAGATCCGGGTGGGTCAGCACGGGAGCCGAGATAAACAGAGCCTTCAAGTGCCCAAAAGCCCTGTCCGCCTCAGCCGACCACTGCAGACGCACCGGACCCCCCTTCAGCAGTGAGGTAAAGTGAAAACTGTTTTAAATGGGGGAAACTCCCCAAATACAGGTGTGCCAAACTTGTAGCGTCATACCCAAGAAGACTCTAGGGTGTAAACGCTGCCAAAGGTGCAACAGCAAAGTACTGAGTAAAGGGTCTGAATACTTATGTAAATGTGATATTTCAGTTTTTAATTTAAATGAGGTTGCATGCATTTCTAAAAACCTGTTTTTGCTTTGTCATTATGGGGTATTGTGTGTAGATTGATGAAGAAAAATAATTTATTTTAGAACAGGGCTGTAACGTAACAAAATGTGGAAAAATTCCAGGGGTATTAAAACTTTCTGAACGCGCTGTAAGATATTACAGTTTTTAATGTCCCATTGGTAGGATAGTCTCGAACGGAGCTCCTCCAGTTTATTCTCCAATGATTGCATGTTGGCTAATAGAACAGATGGTAGAGGTGGGTTACCCACTCGCCGACAAATTCTCACAAGGCACCCTGATCTCCGCCCCCTGTATTTCCTTATTTTCTTCATGCGAATGACGGGGATTTGGGCCGACTCATTAAAGAAAACATCTTTGTGCAGTTCGAGGTGAGTAATCGCTGTTCGGATATCCAGAAGCTCTTCTCGGTCATAAGAGAGGGTAGCATCAACATTATGTACAAAATAAACACACTCACACTGAATTGAATGGGGATGCATAACTACTTTTCACTGAAGAAGGGAAACGAGGTACAACATAACTTCGATCGAAGACTTAAAATCATGCCTGACAAGACCAATACAATCATAACGGTATCCTAATATAGTGTGGATACAGGAGTAGCCTATTCTACAATAATGTAACTATGTGCTAGTATTATTTATCTAATTGATTAAATTGTAAATGTTGATGGGTACGCAACTTCAATCAATTATTACTATAGGATCGTGGACTTCAGGAAACAGCAGAGGGAGCACCCCCCTATCCACATCTACGGGACAGCAGTGGAGAAGGTGGAAAGTTAAGTTCCTCGACGTACACATCACGGACAAACTGAAATGGTCCACCCACAGAGACACTGTGGTGGAGAAGGTGCAACAGAGCCTCTTCAACCTCAGGAGGCTGAAGAATTTGGCTTGTCACCTAAAACTCTCACAAACTTTTACAGATGCACAATTGAGAGCATCCTGTCGGGCTGTATCACAGCATGGTACGGCAACAGCACCGCCCACAACCACAGGGCTCGCCAGAGGGTGGTGCGATCTGCACAACGCATCACCGGGGGCAAACTGCCTGAACTCCAGGACACCTACAGCACCCAATGTCACAGGGGGGCCAAAAGGATCATCAAAATATTGAGGTAACATGGTTAACTACATAGTCTATGAGTTTGGTGATATTTGAATGCAACTGAGGGGTGTTTTAAGAAAAGGGATTACTGTATCGCGTGCTGCAGACGTTGGATAGATGGGAGAGAGAAGGAGGTCTTCCAGGGCCTCCACCAGCCCTTCTACAGCAGGCGCCACTGTCCACCCTTCCTTCACCCGGTCCCAGCGGGATTCAGCTTGCGCTCCCGAGGGAGTATGATGGGACGGATGCCGGGTGCCAGGGGTTCCTACTCCAGCTGGAACTATACCTGGCGACCGTTCACCCGGCTCCTTCGGGACATGAGAGCATGTCCGCCCTTGTCTCCTGCCTCTCAGGCAAAGCCCTGGAGTGGGCCAACGTCGTATGGAGTGAAGGAGACGCGGCGTTGGACCATTACGCAGAGTTCACCCGCCGCTTTCGGGTAGTTTTTGACCACCCGCCTGAGGGTCGAGTGGCGGGTGAACGTCTTCCATCTGAGACAGGGGACGAGGAGTGCGCAGGATTTCGGTTTGGACTTTCGGACCCTGGCCGCCAGCGCAGGATGGAACGACAGGGGCCTGATCGATCACTAACGGTGCAGTCTGCGCGAGGACGTCCGAGATAGTCAATGCACGGGGCGCACTTCTTCACAAAATTGGATCTCAGGAGCGCTTATAATCTGGTGCGTATCCGGGAGGGGGACGAGTGGAAGGAGGGCATTTAGTACTATGAGTACCTCGTCATAACGTACGGGTTGATGAATGCTCCATCAGTCTTCATGGATCATTTTACATGATGTCACGATAAAATGTGTTAAAGTGTTTGTACAAAAATAGCGTTTAATAGTTTGCTAGCTTGATGCTAACCAAATTTAGCGTGGTTAAGCACTAGCTAGTCCTAGGCTAGTTCGTTTCAGTCAATGCTTATATGTTAGTGGTTAATAACGTAATGGTTGTATCATTGTTTCGCATAGGCCTCAAGTCATTTATAGCTTTTTAGAAATTGACACTGATAGTACAGTGAGTTATATATAATGTGTAGATGTATGTTGACTACAGGTTTGGGTGAATGGACCAACCAGACCCTCAAGATTGCCATGGGCAAGTCCCTTGACGGGTACCAGGAATGGTGGGTGGACAACCTGAAGGTAATTCTCTTTGCACATTACAGCAGCGTCCAGGCCTCTAGTGTACTCACCCTATCGCCTGCTGTACGGATGGGAGCCGCAGCTGTTTACTGAGGTAAATAATGCAATTATATATACAGTTATTGCATATAATGCTGTGTAACCCTCTCACCAGGCTCGAATTTGACTCTTGCGATATTACCTTACATAGAATATCTCAACCGCATGGGATGTTAGGTGAGAAGGACCTAACATCCCACAATAAGAATCCCTATTGTAAACTATGTAGGGTGATGACAATTATAGATAGTGAGAAGGAGAGATGTCATGTGGGGAAACTGCTCTTTTCACTCGATCTGTCCAAATTATCACATTATGTTGTATGTAAATACAACACTATAAAGAGTTTATATAATGAGGTCATTACATACCTATTTTAAGGTTTGTGTGAGAGTCATGATAGCTTGCAGTGATGGTGCAAACAATGAGTAGGTATCCCCCTTACCCTGTCCCTTTCTTGTTTTTAAACGGTGAGATAAGTGCTACACCGGGTGGAGAGAGGTGCGTGCTGTACGTTCCGCCATGACACGTCTCGATGTAACGTACAGCGTCGGAGGGTTCAGTTTTTTCAACTTTTCTCCAATACTATAGAGCCATTACCATGTCAATCAACGCTTGAATAGAAACGTAGTTCACACCCCAGATTTTGATGTCAACACAGTCGCTATAGTCCCATTCGTTTTCTTTGTAGCCTCGTTTGAATGTCGCGGTTGCGCACATTTGTACGGAATGGGGTTAGCCTATGTTAGGGTATTAACTTCAGATGGAATGATTATAGATTTTTGTTATTCTATCAGGATAGGCTTTCCCATGCATTCAATTAAATTGAAACAGTAAATGACTCCACCAAGACAACATACATACGGTTCAAGATGTGTATTATTACATTTTCAAAGCACCACATCAAAATAAATAAAAACTAATAACCCCAATGAGTCGTGCACAACCCATGTCCAAATTATTTCAAGCTTGCTTAACCCGTTGGCGCGTTGGAGCTAAAAATAAATGACGACACACAAAGTCCTGAAGCACCCCACCGTTGTAGTTACTCACTACTTGTAGATATTCCCTCAGCGAAGTATGGCAGNTCCATGCAGGTTTCCTCCACAGCAAGCACAGCTATCAATGCAGACAGTACTCCTTAGCGGTAACCGATATCCCATGGGAACATGAACTCGTTCAGCTTTCCCAAGCAATTCTCTCTAGGTGTCACACGATGCTAGGCTAACCTTTAAATATGTCCACGATGAGACGGTAGCTTCAGTCTTTACTAAGTCTTTCTTTACAAAATTATAACAACTCTCTTATAAAATTAAATCGGTATTTCCCTTCAAGTCTTAGTAGGTATGGGTTTTGTTCTATTTTTATCGTCTTCTTTTATAATATTTCTTCAACAACGGTCATAATGTAAATGCCCATACTTTCTCAACGTCTCTCTCCCTCTTTTTTTTTCCCAGGCCTTCCGTTAACCAGGTCAACTCTCCCATTGGCCACAGCTTAACAAGCGACCTTATTGGTCAAAACTTAAACCAACTTATTCACTTATACATTAAAGAAATCCATTAACAACATTACAATTCAGGAGCAATTCAATCACCTTTTTATAATCTAATACCAATTAATTCTAACAAATAAACTTAATACTTGGTTCTAACAAGAATAAACTCACTACTTAGTTCTAACAAGGGTATTACAGTTGTATTAAACATTTCTGATTGACTTTTTTATTTATTTATTTCACCTTTATTTAGCCAGGTAGGCTAGTTGAGAACAAGTTCTCATTTTCAACTGCGACCTGGCCAAGATAAAGCAAAGCAGTGCGACACAAACAACAACACAAAGTTACATATGGAATAAACAAACATACAGTCAATAACACAATAGAAAAAGTCTATATACAGTGTGTGCAAATGAGGTAGGATGAGGGAGATAAGACAATAAATTGGCCATAGTGGCAAAATAATTACAATATAGCAATTAAACACTGGCGTGATAGATGTGCAGCAGATGAGTGTGCGAGTAGAGATACTGGGGTGCAAGGGAGCAAAATAAATAACAGTATGGGCATGAGGTAGTTGGATGGGCTATTACAGATGGGCTATGTACAGGTGCAGTGATCTGTGAGCTGCTCTGACAGCTGGTGCTTAAAGCTAGTGAGGGAGATATAAGTCTCCAGCTTCAGTGATTTTTGCAGTTCGTTCCAGTCATTGGCAGCAGAGAACTGGATGGAAAGGCGGCCGAAGGAGGAATTGTCTTTGGGGTTTACAAGTGAAATATACCTGCTGGAGCGCGTGCTACGAGTGGGTGCTGCTATGGTGACCAGTGAGCTGAGATAAGGCGGGGCTTTACCTAGCAAAGACTTATAGATGACCTGGAGCCAGTGGGTTTGGCGATGAATATGAAGCGAGGGCCAGCCAACGAGAGCATACAGGTCGCAGTGGGGGTTAGTATATGGGGCTTTGGTGACAAAATGGATGGCACTGTGATAGTCTGCATCCAATTTGCTAAGTAGAGTGTTGGAGGCTATTTTATAAATGACATTGCCGAAGTCAAGGATCGGTAGGATAGTCTGTTTTACAAGGGTATGATTGGCAGCATGAGTGAAGGATAGTTTGTTGCGAAATAGGAAGCCGATTCTAGATTTAATTTTGGATTGGAGATGCTTAATGTGAGTCTGGAAGTAGAGTTTACAGTCTAACCAGACACCTAGGTGTTTGTAGTTGTCCACATATTCTAAGTCAGAACCGTCCAGAGTGGTGATGCTGGAGTTGGAGGCCACGGAATGGGAGTTGTATGGCATTGAAGCTCATCTGGAGGTTAGATAACACAGTGTCCAAAGAAGGGCCAGAAGTATACAGAATGGTGTCGTCTGCGTAGAGGTGGATCAGCGAATCACCAGCAGCAAGAGCGACATCATTGATGTATACAGAGAAAAGAGTCGGCCCATGGATTGAACCCTGTGGCACCCCCATAGAGACTGCCAGAGGTCCGGACAACAGGCCCTCCGATTTGACACACTGAACTATGTCTGAGAAGTAGTTGGTGAACCAGGCGAGTCAGTCATTGGAGAATTCAAGGCTGTTGAGTCTGCCGATAAGAATGTGGTGTTTGACAGAGTCGAAAGCCTTGGCCAGGTCGATGAATACAGCTGCACAGTATTGCCTCTTGTCGATGGCGGTTATGATATCGTTTAGGACCTTGAGTGTGGCTGAGGTGCACCCATGACCATCTCGGAAACCAGATTGCATAGCGGAGAAGGTACGGTGGGATTCGAAATGGTTGGTGATCTGTTTGTTAATTTGGCTTTCGAAGACCTTAGAAAGGCAGGGTAGGAAAGATATAGGTCTGTAGCAGTTTGGGTCTAGAGTGTCTCCCCCTTTGAAGACGGGGATGACCGCGGCAGCTTTCCAATCTTTGGGGATCTCAGACGATACGAAAGAGAGGTTGAACAGGCTAGTAATAGGGATTGCAACAATTTCGACTGATAATTTTAGAAAGAGAGGGTCCAGATAGTCTAGCCTGGCGGATTTGTACGGGTCCAGATTTTGCAGCTCTTTCAGAACATCGGCTATCTGGATTTGGGTGAAGGAGAAAAGGGTGAGGCTTGGGCAAGTTGCTGTGGGGAGTGTTTGTCTATTGCTAGTTTTGTATAACGTACTTTGAGATCACTGAAAGTCCACCTGATATGGTGGAAGTTCAGAAAACCTTCGAGGACTACCTTAAAGCATGGGCTGAGAATTAAGTTTTTGATCAGGTAAAAATTATTGTCCACTGTTAATTTATTTTCTGGCCTTCCAAGATATATGTAATAGATGTATTTGTAATAAGATGAAATATAATTGCATTTCTATTATCAATCAAGGTGAAACTGAACATGGTCAAGGAGCAGGAGAAACAGGAGAGCCGCCGGAGGAGAATCAAAAAGGTGACAAAGTGCTTCGATACCTGGGCAAATTACTTGGCTTGGAAGAAGGATGAAAGGAAAGTGAGACCTGGGAAACCAGGCGGTGGGCGGCATCGCCATGCTGTCAGCAGTACCAACACTGGCCCAGAAGTTTTTCTCCAAATAGTAAATCTCAAGGCTAACCATTGGGTCACGTTAAGTAACCTCTGCTTCCAGGTAGGTACTGTTAAGGTTTATCACTACCGTGGTCATGGTACAACCCTGGAGATTCTCTCACAACTCACCTCTCTTATCTTTTTCAGGGACCATCCCTTACTTCCCTCATCAACCCCACTGACATAAATTTGACAGGTATCCTTTATTTTCATTATTGCATGTCTAACCAAACATTTAAATTAAATAATTAAATAACTGTATTTTTGCATACCTGATCAAACAATAACCTGTGTGTTTGCTTGTTTACGTCTCTGTCTCATACCCTGTTCCCTTTACTCTGCTCCTATTCTCCAGGTCCTAGGGGTACTGCCTAACACCCAGAAATGGATCCACCGGATGTCCTACATTACCGACCACCCTCCAACTTTTCATTACATCATCTACAGCTACTGTTATTGTCATGTTGTCATTTTCTGCTAAGAAAGAGCAAGAAAACTATCATACTGCGCACATAATGTGAGATACAAAGATTAGCTAAAAACACTAGCACTGCAAACACTCAGAACAAAGAGAGCAGCAGTGCCTAGACACTCCCTCTTCGAGTCCCACTTCCGAGACTGACTTCCTGTTGAGAACAAGTGACAGGCTGAACCTCCCACCCACACAGCATCCACCTCCTCTATATTCCACACACCAGAATTCAGTATTTCAGTCTGATTACAATGTGAGTGTACAAAAAAAATCTGTGAAAGTAAATTCACACACATGTACCAAAAAAAGACCAACGTTTATATATTTAAATCTTAAATATTGCAAGGTTGGTTTTCACAGCTGTTTCACAAGGTGTTCATTATCGTAAATTGTAACGTATCCCTTGATGGTATTTGTTTGTTCAACATTATTCATTGTTACATCCTAGGACCTACAATAGATATATATTCCACCACAAGGGCTATGATTTTTTTTTATCAGAAGAGTACTACTGAAATATTATTTCAGGGTAGATAACGGAAAGTCAACTTAAAATGAAAATATGCCAGCCAGACAACCCAGTGTTTGAATCAAATGTATTTGCATATGAATGGAGTGGAAATTAGCTGACTTTGTGATCTGTAAGGTAATGCATTGCGTATGTGTGTCGACATTTTTTTATTTTTTTATTTACCCCGATGCCTGTTTACGCATAGAAAGCAGAAGATAGTAAATATAATGCATTGCAATTGTTAGACTGCAAATTCACCTCTTAATAGGAAAACATTAAAAGCTTATTAATAGGATTACATGTAGCGTAATTGGTAACAAATATAACGTGGGTAAAAGTCAAAGGACCCGAGTCAGGCTATTGTTTGTCAAATCCAGATTAAATATAGGAATTCATGTGTATCAAATCTGTAGGCAATTGTGGGCTAAATCAATGACAAATATAGCTGAACTGTTCATGCTTCATCATGATCTGTGATCAAAACAGGCTGGGGTGTTTTCGTTCTGAACACAACTGCACTTAAATTAATAGCCTGACTCAATGTGATTCTCCTGATTAAAAAAGTGTTTATCTGTTAAGCTGTTTGGTCTATGGATAGACCCATACCAATTCTATCTTTTTGGTATTTTGCTGTAACGAGGTCAAATCATGACATCAGTGACTTTCAGGTCAGAGAAAAATGCCCAATTTTCATAATTGGATGACTGTTCAAAACTATGTTAGTTTTTTTCAGAATTCCCAGTTGTCTTGAACGCACTGAAGTCAGAAGTCAGAGATAACAGAGTTTTGTTCTGCCCCTGAACAAGGCAGTTAACCCACTGTTTCTAGACAGTCATTGAACAAATCCCCGAGCTGACAAGGTAAAAATCTGTCGTTCTGCCGTTGAATGAGGAAGTTAACCCACTGTTTCTAGACAGTCATTGAAACTAAGAATTTGTTCTTAACTTAGGGCTAGGCGTCCCGCTAGCGGGACAACTTCCGGTGCAACTGGAGGGCGCGCAATTCAAATAAATAATAGAAATTATGGATATTAAACATGTAGGTACATACAAGTGTCTTATATCGGTTGAAAGCTTAAATTCTTGTTAATCTAACTGCACTATCCGATTTACAGTAGCCATTACAGCATGTCATGCGATTGGCATGGCACGCCCCACATCAAAATATTTTTCCACCGGCACAGGTTTCATAAATTCACAAATGGTGATTAAATATTTGCTTACTTTTTGAAAATCTTCCTCTGATTTGTCATCCAAAGGGTCCCAGCTACAACATGTAGTGTTGTTTTGTTAGATAAAATCCTTCTTTACATCCCAAAAAGTCTGTTTAGTTGGCGCCATCGATTTGAGTAATCCACTCGTTCAACATGCAGAGAAAGGAATCCAAAAATCTACCACTAAACTTTAAAACAAGTCAAAATACATTTCTATTGACTCCTCAGATACCCTAAAATGTAATCAAACTATAATATTTCATACGGAAAGAAGTATGTTCAATAGGAAACCATCTTGTCTTCGTCGCGCGCCCAAACACAAATTTCCAATAGTGTGTCCAAGTACTAAAACTCATATTTCTTACTCGTTTTGGAAGAAACAAGCCTGAAACCTTGAACATAGAGTGCTGACACCTTGTGGAAGCCATAGGAATTGCATACTGGGAGCTAGATAAAATTATTTCCCTATACTTTCCATTGTACAGTAAGAGCATGGGCTCTCAAAAAAAGAAAATCTGTTTTTTTTCTTTGGATTTCCTCCTACCATATCTATTGTGTTATAGTCTCCTACATTATTTTAACATTTCTACAAACTTCAAAGTGTTTTTTTTCCAATGGTACCCATTATATGCATATCCTGGCTTCAGGGCCTGAGCAACAGGCAGTTTACTTTGGGCACGTCCTTCAGGCGGAAATTGAGAAAAAAGGACCCTAGCCCTAACAAGTTTCTGACATGCCTAGTTAAATAAAGGTAAAATAATAAATAAATAAACACGACGTGAAAGCATGATGTACACGTAGATGTCATGTAGACATTTTTAATGCGTTCATGGTGAGATCTTTCATAATAAACTTACACGCCAACTGGCACATGACCTGTCAACGCCACGTTACACGACGTGAACACTTCATCTACATGACGTGTACGTGTCACATGGCGTGAAGGCGTCAGCAGTTTGACGCCTTAGAAAAAAACTTGTCTCCATTGACAGTCCATGTTAATTCATTGCAGTATTTTATGGCGCTAGGACGACGTTAAGTGACTTGGTGAGAGGTATCAGTAGCTTCACGGGGCTTAATTCTGGCCTGAATCGCCCCCCATATGTGTGTGTTGAGAGCGCACTACAGTTATTGGCTGAGTTATGTGAGCAAGAGGAATGAGATCAGCACGCGTGCAAGTTGTGACAACCTCTTACCAGTTGTAGGAAGGCTATATAGATTGTCCTTATGGAGACACTTATTTCCAAACCTTTTTCCATAAAACATATTCATACGCTAGAACTGATGCACATCAATAAATAATGGAGACAAGGCAGTGGGAAACAACTTTGGCTGCACTAGAGCACATTACATAAATTTGCTCAGAGGTGGTTTAAACTGCATTCTAATGTTGACTGCTTAAAGAAAACGGTATCAAGCGAAGTGCTTTATGCATGCTCAGTTCTTGGGTCTCGGAGACTGCCAGAGTGGAAATTTGAAATGGAAGGTATGGAACTCCCTCACTTGTTTTTTTATGGGGGAAAAGTCCTCAATGAAACTGACATTAGGCTAAATATGGAGAATTATACATTTGCCTCTGTTGGCCATCAAGTAGCATATTAATGTATATGCCATTGCAGGCTACCATTTGATACAATAAATATGTTGAAATGACGATATCACTGGAGTCATTGCAAATCAATTTGTGCCACTTGTGTAGCCTACCTAGAGCTGGCAAACCAATTTAATAAATAGCATATGACTTCAGTTTATTGTTCTTGTAGCCTTGTGTTATTATGAATGCATTAGAATGAAGATAACAATTGTCCGATTTGGCTACAGGTAAAAAAATGTATAAACACTGGCTGTTGTTGACAAGCATATTCAGTTCATATAAATATTATTAATATTTAATTCAGTGATTGAAATTATAACCCCATCCTCAGTAGCCTATTCCAGCAAGCTATTGGAAAACATAAGCACTTCTTATTGTGAAATCGCCCCGCTATTCATGTTGAATAACTTAGTCTGTTCATTTGAACTAAGCAAGCTGCTAAATCTTGCCTACATCTTGTCTAGGCTACTGTAGACTATCTGAAATGAGATGTCGACCTATCAGGGGCTATAGTCTACTTGCCTTTAGCTAAGAAAACTATGGCAAAATGTAATTAAAATCAAATCAAATTGTATTGGACACATACACATATTTAGCAGATGTTATTGCGGGTGTAGTGAAATGCTTGTGTTCCTAGCTCCAACAGAGCAGTAATATCTAACAATTCACAACAATACACAAATCTAAAATAATGGAATTAAGAAATATATAAATATTAGGACAAGCAATGTCGGAGTGGCATTGACTAAAATATAGTAGAATAGAATACAGTATATACGTATGACATGAGAAAAGCATTATGCAAATATTATTAAAGTGACTAGTGTTCCATTATTAAAGTGGCCAGTGATTCCATGTCTATGTATATAGAGCAGCAGCATCTAAGGTGCAGGGTTGAGTAGCCGGGTGGTAGCCGGCTAGTGATGGCTATTTAAAAGTGTGATGGCCTTGAGATAGAAGCTGTTTTTCAGTCTCTTGGTCCCAGCTTTGATTCAACTGTACTGACCTCGCCTTTTGGATGACAGCGGGGTGAACAGGCCGTGGCTCGGGTGGTTGATGTCCTTAATGATCTTTTTGGTCTTCTTGTGACATCGGGTGCTGTAGGTGTCCTGGAGGGCAGGCAGTGTGTCCCCGGTGATGCGTTGGGCAGACCGTACCACCAAATGGAGAGCCCTGCGGTTGCGGGCGGTGCAGTTGCCGTACCGGGCAGTGATACAGGATGCTCTCAATTGTGCATCTGTAAAAGTTTGAGGTTCTTAGGGGCCAATTACTTCAGGCTCCTGAGGTTGAAGAGGCGCTGTTGCGCCTTCTTCCCCACAATGTCTGTTTTTAAATGTTATTTATTTCACCTTTATTTAACCAGGTAGGCCAGTTGAGAACAAGTTCTCATTTACAACTGCGACCTGGCTAAGACAAAGCAAAGCAGTGCGACAAAAACAACAACACAGAGTTACACATAAACAAATGTACAGTCAATAACACAAAAGAAAAGAAGAATTGAAAAATCTATGTACAGTGTGTGCAAATGTAGAAGAGTAGGGAGGTAGGCAATAAATAGGCCCTAGAGGCAAAAATAATTACAGTTTAGCATTAATACTGGAGTGATAGACGTGCAAGTAGAGATACTGGGGTGCAAAAGAGCAAGAGGGTAAGTAATAATATGGGGATGAGGTAGTCGGGTGTGCTATTTACAGATGAGCTGTGTACAGGTACAGTGATCGGTAAGCTGCTCAGACAGCTGATGCTTAAAGTTAGAGAGGGAGATATAAGACTCTAGCTTCAGAGATTTTTGCAATTCGGTTCAGTCATTGGCAGCAGAGAACTGGAAGGAAAGGCGGCCAAAAGAAGTGTTGGCTTTAGCGATGACCAGTGTGTCACGATCTTCAAAGACGGACCAAGGCGCAGCGTGCCGGGTTGAGTAAAACATATTTATTTAGTTAAACTCACCAAAACAAAAGGAAGAACACAACGATCGTGACTCAACGTGTAGCGCGCAACTAACACACTGAACATAAACAATATCCCACACACAGGTGGGGGACTAAACAACCTAAATAGGATTCCCAATTAGAGACAACGACTAACAGCTGCCTCTAATTGGGAACCCAAACCAACCAACATAGAAAATATAACATAGAACAAACACACACCCCTGCTCACGTCCTGACCAAAACCACCATAGCCCTTTTGGCTGCTCTATCTATGGCCAGGACGTGACAGTACCCCCCCCAAAGGCGTGGACTCCGACCGCTACCAAAAGTCACTGAGAGGGGTCTCTCGGGTGGGTCCTCGCCTTTGGCGGCGGCTCCGGTGCGGGCCATACCGGCCCGAGAAGACGCACTGGAGGCCCGGTACGTGGAGCAAGAACAGTACGTACCAGGCTGGGACGACATCCTAGAGGCCTGGTGCGTGGAACAGGGACAGGACGTGCCGGGCTCTCGATGCGCACAGGGGACCTGATGCGCGGAGCAGGGACAGGACGCGCCGGGCCCTCGAAGCGCACAGGGGACCTGATGCGCGGAGCAGGGACAGGCCGTGCCGGGCTCTGGATGCGCACAGGGGACCTGATGCGTGGAGCAGGGACAGGACATGCCGGGCTCTCGATGCGCACAGGGGACCTGATGCGTGGAGCAGGGACAGGACGTGCCGGGCTCTCGATGCCCACAGGGGACCTGGTGCGTGGAGCAGGGACAGGACGTGCCGGGCTCTGGATGCGCACAGGGGACCTGATGCGTGGAGCAGGGACAGGAAGTGCCGGGCTCTCGATGCGCACAGGGGACCTGATGCGTGGATCAGAGACAGGCTGTGCTGGGCTCGCGATGCGCACAGGGGTTCTGGTGCGGGAAGCAGGAACAGGCTGTGCTGGGCTCGCGATGCGCACAGGGGACCTGGTGCTGGAAGCAGGAACAGGCTGTGCTGGGCTCGCGATGCGCACTGGGATTCTGGTGCGGGGAGCAGGAACAGGCCATGCTGGGCTCACGATGCGCACTGGGATTCTGGTGCGGGGAGCAGGAACAGGCCGTGCTGGGCTCGCGATGCGCACTGGGATTCTGGTGCGGGGAGCAGGAACAGGCCGTGCTGAGCTCGCGATCCGTAGTCTGGCTTTTTAATGGCGGTTTTGGAGCAGTGGCTTCTTCCTTGCTGAGCGGCCTTTCAGGTTATGTTGATATAGGACTCGTTTTACTGTGGATATAGATAATTTTGTACCTGTTTCCTCCAGCATCTTCACAAGGTCCTTTGCTGTTGTTCTGGGATTGATTTGCACTTTTTGCACCAAAGTATGTTCATCTCTAGGAGACAGAACGCGTCTCCTTCCTGAGCGATATGACGGCTGCGTGGTCCCATGGTGTTTATACTTGCGTGCTATTGTTTGTACAGATGAACGTGGTACCTTCAGGCATTTGGAAAGGTCTTGACTGATTTCTTTTGATTTTCCCATGATGTCAAGCAAAGAGGCACTGAGTTTGAAGTTAGGCCTTGAAATACATCCACAGGTACACCTCCAATTGACTCAAATTATGTCAAATAGCCTATCAGAAGCTTCTAAAGCCATTACATAATTTTCTGGAATTTTCCAAGCTGTTTAAAGGCACACTCAACTTAGTGTATGTAAACTTCTGACCCACTGGAATTGTGATACAGTGAATTATAAGTGAAATAATCTGTCTGTAAACAATTGTTGGAAAAATTACTTGTGTCATGTCCTAACCGACTTGCCAAAACTATAGTTTGTTAACAAGAAATTTGTGGAGTGGTTGAAAAATTAGTTTTAATGACTCCAACCTAAGTGTATGTAAACGTCCGACTTCAACTGTATGAAGCCTATTGTTGATGTATTGTTGTAGTCATGGATGGATCAAAGGAACAAATAAAACGTGCGCAAGATAAATTATCAATAGGCCTATATGAGTCATAATTCCCTGGAGAATCTGACCTGCAATAGGTCTCTATCAACAAAACATCACAATACAGTGCAGCATGTTCGATTTGGTTTCTGGAGGGCAAGGAGGCCCCCAGAGAAGCGTCTCCTATGGAGTGACTGACCAGCAGGTGTGGTGCCCTGTTGTAGAGCTCAGTTGTTGTTTTTTCAGACTCAATCAAATGTATTTATAAAGCCCTTTTTACATCAGAAGCACGGTGGCTAAGAAAAACTCCCTAGAAAGGCAGGAACCCAGGAAGAAACCCAGAGGAACCAGGCTCTGAGGGGTGGACAATCCTCTTCTGGCTTATAAGAGTACATGGCCATTAAGGCCAGATCATTCTTCAAATGTTCATAGATGACCAGCTGGGTCAAATAATAATCACAGTGGTTGTAGAGGGTGCAACAGGTCAGCGCCTCAGGTGTGAAATACATGTCAGTTTAGCATTGAGGTCAAGACAGCAGGTGCGGTAGAAAAAGAGGGAGAATAAAATGTCACTCTTGTTTCTCCTTAGCTGTCCCATCGATGCCCCTCCACTGAACCTACACTGCCTTTCCAGCCCAAACTGCCTCAACTTAATCCCAAACCGATTGAGACTTTAAATCTCCATAATTTAAATGTTTTGTTTGCTGTTTTACTTTTCATGCACTTTGAGATTGTTTGAAAAGCGCTGTACTATTTAAAAAATTTATGTATGTCATTTAGCTTGCTTCATCAGAGCTTGGCATCGGCAAGTCTGCAACCTGGGAAAGTTGTCAGTCAGACTTCTGTCATCACTAAACATGGCAAGCACATCAAACAATATTTGGAAATAGCTAGTTGTCAATGGTTTTAGCAGAGCTGGGGGTCTGTCTTCTTGCCACCCAGCAGGCAACTCGAACGCCCTGCACCTTATTGTGACGTTTTATTGATAATGACCTATTTGTAAACAAAGCTGCTGTACTTATAATTCCTTAAATCCCTTTGAAGTGACCCAAATGGCAAATTAATCTTTCATAGATACATTTCGAGATGTATTAAACCAGAAAAAAAGTTACATTCTATTTTGGATTTACTGAGTCTGGCTTTAACCCAAACTTTAACCACAATGCTAACCCCGTACCTAACCTTTATTTTTGTTATCATACATTTTTATGATATACGTTTCTTCGTAAATTCACTCTGTCTATCTACTCCGATTTCAGAGCACTCTCATCTGATTGTGCCAGAGCACATAATAACTGATGAATTTACGAACACGCAACACCTGTTGAATATGACTGTTGTCAGTAAACTTCAGCAAAAAAAAAAACTTTCATTGTTGCCAGCACAGTTAAGTCACTAACACTATTCATAAACTGGGTGATTCAAGCCCTGAATTCTGATTGGCTGACAGTTCGAGCCCTGAATGGTGATTTGTCGTACCCGTATACCACTGGTATGACAAAACAGCAATAAGGAACCTCAGGGGTATGTGATGTATGGCCAACATACCATGGCTTAAGGGCTGTGTCCAGGAACTCCGTGTTGCATAAGAACAGCCCTTAGCCGTGGTATATTGGTCATATACCACACACCCTCGGGCCTTATTGCTTAAATATAACATGAAAACAGCCTAACCAACTCTGCTTGGGCGAGTAAAATGGTCAGAGTGAGGTGTTCACGTTTGTCTGGAAGTAGCTAGCAAGCTAGCCAACTTTAGCCAGTTAGCTTGAGTGCTTCAGTGCCGTTGTGAGGTCAGAACTCTCGGATCAACCCTTCTCCTCGCCCAGAGCGTCCAGCGTACACTCAGTGAGCGAAAGGCTCTGAATTTACGAACTACCCAGAGCGCACTCTGACAAACTGGAGACAATTTACAACCCCTTTGTGGCTGTGGTAACTAGTGACACCCGCTAGGACTGCGTTTGACAAGCACGTGACGTCAGTTTTAGGCGGGTTTTTCATGGAAAGTGCTGGAAAAAACGAAGTACAACCACTAGAGCTGATTGATATTCTTCCGCGAGATTAAAACGATCCATATTTTCCACTGTTTTGTATATCTTTTGTAATATGTCCGATTTTTTTAAACAGTCCGATTGATACAAAATGTGACATTACGGCATTAAATCATATGCTTCTCTATGCAGTGTGTCCACTGCTAAATGTGAATATTTGCTTTCAATAAAGCTGTAGTCTATCCTGCAATGTAATCAAAATTCGTCAGTTCAAACAACTGTCAATAACCTTTCCCAAATATTTTTCTGAGTGCATGCTGAGAAAATTAATAATGAAAATTTATGAAGATCATCATCATGATAGAACGTGGGAAAATAACAATCACTTCGATTAAGATATTTATTTTTATTTTTAACGTGACAAGAATTGACATGCATTTTAACTTGAACGTAAGGGATTCGTAAAGGAGACGCTGCTCCCACTGATGCCGCAAAACAGCTGCGGATGGATACGCCCGCACAGTCAAACACACAAGAGGGTATAAAGATATCAGTCTTTTAAGAGCAAATCCCTTTCTAGTTTCCTGCGTCATAGAGCCGAGGGGACTGGTGATATTGGTAGCATTTTATTCAAGAGAAGTGAACGGAACAAATAAAGGTGTGTACATACTGTCTTAACGCTAAAGCTCGTCTATGTACTCAGATATTGTTGCCTTTATCAAATCAGCGCTCAAAAGTCACCCTCATGCTAGTTGGAGAACGTTAGCCTAGCATCTCCGGTTTGGTACAGCATCAGTCGTCGAGAATGTTCGATTCGGTAGCTAGCAGGCGCGCTAACTAGTTTACAAACGTCTGCTACATTTATAACTACAGAATAATTTTATTTTCCTTATTTGTCCACTAAATTGTCGAACTAGCCTTTCCGGCAATGTCATTCACCACATCCACTGTGAAAACTGATTGTGCCTTGCTGTGTGTTAACTAGCCAATCTAACGTTGGCTAATTAGCTAACTTTTTATGAAGGCACATTGAGGTTAATGTGAATTAACGTTAACTAGTAAGTTTAGTTGACAGAACGTATCGTTAATTGGATTGGCTATCAAACTGTCAACCACTGTCAGTATCCTGTTACTAGTTTGCATTGTCCGGTTGGCTAATGCAGCTAACGTTAACAGTTAGCACTGGGTAACGTTAGCTAGTTACACTTGCATGACTTCTGACACAAATTGATGCAGTGTCATTTTAGTGGCCATTGGATCTGCCCTGAAGTTGAAATTGGTTGTGCAAAAGTGTATAACTAATTACGTTACATTTGCTACAATGGGTGACCTGGTCCCTTTTCGACTCCAATCACGTCAATTGTACAGTCTGGACATCGACAGCATGACTTTGCGCAACGACACGCTAACTAGCTACTTCCTCGTGCATGTCTTGCATTGCTGAATCGTAGTCGCCTTTCCATGGAATTAGCGACGTGATAACCACGTGCGATATAACGTTTCAATTCAATTAACGTTCTGGAATTCAATTCGGAGGAGAGTTCTTTACGGATTTCTTGAACCTTTCACCGAGTTTGTAAAACACGTGCTGGCGACTTCCATTGTCTCCAGGATGTCGCCATGTTGTTGGATGGTTCCTCAACATCCGGTAGTTGGTGTTTATCAGGAGGAAATGCAACTGATTGTGGAGAACACTTGTTCGAAGTCCCAAAATGGTATTGATGCATCATTTTGTAGTCAATTATGGGCCATATTGGCATGATAATTACCTGTTGGATTTGATGACTAAACTATGGGGGATATGCATTTAAACAAAGCAATTCACTCAACATGTTGCTAACAGCAATCACTAGAATGCATGTGCTTCGTTTAATTCTGTACTTGTGATATGCGGTCATTTGGGCAATTTCATAACATTGCTGCTTTTGCCCCCAAGATGCCTGAAGAAATGCGCCAAGAGGAGGAGGCTGAGACCTTTGCCTTCCAGGCAGAGATCGCTCAGCTCATGTCCCTGATCATCAACACCTTTTATTCCAACAAGGAGATCTTCCTCAGGGAGTTGATCTCCAATGCCTCTGATGTAAGTGTTTTATTAGGGATGCATCATGCTATTCAAACAGACTAATTGTTGACACTACTGTACAGCAACTTTGTAATACTTTAGCTTCCAGCAAGATCATCCATACGGAGGTTGAGTATGTAATAAAACACCTCTTTGGACTTTTCCAGATACTTTGATGCTGATGTCTGCTTTGTTCAACCTTTAGGCTTTGGACAAAATCCGCTACGAAAGTCTGACGGACCCCACCAAGCTGGACAACGGCAAGGAATTGAAGATTGACATCATCCCCAATGTGGAGGACCGCACCTTGACCCTCATCGATACTGGAATTGGCATGACCAAAGCTGACCTAATCAATAACCTTGGAACTATTGCCAAGTCTGGCACCAAGGCCTTCATGGAGGCCCTGCAAGTATGTCCATTTCATTACAGCAATATTCAATAATATGCCTTCAAATACTATTCAGATGAGCATTGAGTGAGACATTTTTTTCCCATCTTTGCTAGGCTGGAGCTGACATCTCCATGATTGGGCAGTTCGGTGTGGGATTCTACTCGGCCTACCTGGTGGCAGAAAGAGTGACCGTCATCACCAAGCACAATGATGACGAGCAGTACATCTGGGAGTCCTCAGCCGGAGGCTCATTCACAGTCAAGGTCGACAGTGGTATGTCTCACCCAATGAAGGCTATGCGGGTGGGTTTGCAAAATGTACAAAACCAGTAACATATTGCCTCTGCATTGTTTGGGGACTGGCTCACAGGTAGGGCTGTGACGGTCATGTAATTTTGGATGACTTTTTGGTCAGCCAAATGACCACGGCCACATCTAACGTCTATCTCACACAGTTCTCCAGACTGCATGTGCTTCCCTAGAAATAGAATGGGCATACCCATGCAAGTCAATGATGGCATAATGGGTGGACTGGTAGCCATTGCAAGTGTACCCATAGGAGAAAAGCAGGAAATGAAAGCACAAACTTTACCCATCAATATGTGCTGTGATTTGGTTCAACTGACATGACAAAAATACAGTCCAATGCATGAGCCCCCTCAGTTAACATAATTTGAACAAATGTTCTACATTTACCATGGAAATGATTGCCTCTAAGTACCAGGCAGCCATTGCGAGTCAAATTGCCAGCGTTAGAGGTTTCAAGCCCATTCTATTGCATAGGAAACCAAATACTTGTTTGCTACATCACCTTGTTTCAGCAAGGATCAACAGTTTCATCACGTTGTGAAGTCTATGTTACAGCAGAAACTGACTCAACTGCTCAAATGCCCGGCCCCAGCTTCAGTCAGCTATTTGTTCCACCCCAATAATATCTAAGACAGTCATGCAAATAAAATGCTAGTAAAAATATATACATGTCTGTTAGTTATTGTGCCAGCCCTAATAATAGGTGTTATTAAACTACGTCTATTGTAGTGATGCTGAAATAGGCACATGGCTTCCTATGGTGGGTGTATAATTTCTGTTTAATTAATTTCCAGGGGAGCCCATGTTGCGTGGAACTAAGGTGATTCTGCACATGAAGGAGGACCAGACTGAGTATGTTGAGGAGAAGAGAGTCAAGGAGGTGGTAAAGAAGCACTCTCAGTTCATTGGATATCCCATCACACTCTTTGTGAGTATAGAATTGAGAGTATTTATATCTAGTGTGATTAGTGACATTTATGTAGGCCTGGTTGAGGGCACTAAAGTAAGGGGAAGTTTTCCCTTTTATTGTAGGCTTTAAATAAACAAAATAGTTTTTTTTTTTCCCCCACCTTTTTTTTGTGCAGGTTGAGAAGGAGCGTGAAAAAGAGATCAGTGACGATGAGGCTGAGGAGGAGAAAGAGGAAAAGGCGGAGGAGGCGGAGGCTGAGGACAAGCCCAAAATTGAGGACGTGGGCTCGGATGATGAGGAGGATTCCAAAGACAAGGACAAGAAGAAGACTAAGAAGATCAAGGAGAAGTACATTGACCAGGAGGAGCTGAACAAGACCAAGCCCATCTGGACCAGGAACCCTGATGATATCACAATGGAGGAGTATGGGGAGTTCTACAAGAGCCTGACCAATGACTGGGAGGACCACCTTGCAGTCAAGGTACTATCACTAAAATATATAAATTAATGTCAAAATGGTATGCCTAGAAGGGATTCCTAGATGATGGCCTGGTTCCAGATCTGTTTGTGCTTTTTATTTACGCATTCACTACATACGCACTCGCGTAACACGCATATTGATGCAAGAAACACGTATGCATACACTACAAAGGCACTTACACTCATTTGCTGGTGCTCCTGTTTTATTTTACTATCCTGATGCCTAGTCACTTTACCCTTTACATATCTACCTTGTACCGCTGCACATTGGTCTGATACTCCGTGTAATGCTTCATTCTTGTGTATTGTATTCCTTACTATTTTAATTTGAAACTGTATTGTTGAGAAGTAAGCAAGAGTTTTATGGTAAAATCTACAACAGTTTTATTTGGTGCATGTGACAATTTTGGGGGGGGGATTTGTATAACTCCTATGATTGTGAGAGTTGGCTACACAGCACAAACAGATCTAAGAGCAGGACAAGGTGATGGGTGTTTAGTAACCTCACCTGCTTCTTCCCCTTGGCAGCACTTCTCAGTGGAGGGCCAGCTGGAGTTCCGCGCCCTGCTCTTTATCCCCCGCCGCGCGCCCTTTGACCTCTTTGAGAACAAGAAGAAGAAGAATAACATCAAGCTGTATGTCAGGAGGGTCTTCATCATGGACAGCTGCGAAGAGCTCATCCCTGAGTACCTGAGTAAGTAGCCTCAGAGGTCCAAAGTGGGAGTTGGCTACACAGCACTTTGTCCCCTGGCCGTGTATAATTTCAATGCCACGACTACATATACAGCATTGTTTCTTGGATGAGTATCTTCACATCTAGGCTGAAGCCAAGTGCAGATAATGCTCCTCTGAAATGGTTGGCTACTTGTCTTCTCTGTAGCAGTGTCTATATACAGCGATTTCTGTAGTGGAAATTGCTAAAGAAGTTAAATAAATATCTTCCTTTCCCCCTGCAGACTTTGTGCGTGGTGTGGTGGACTCTGAGGATCTCCCCCTGAACATCTCTCGAGAGATGCTGCAACAGAGCAAGATCCTCAAGGTCATCCGCAAGAACATCGTCAAGAAGTGTATGGAGCTGTTTGGTGAGCTGGCAGAGGACAAGGAGAACTACAAGAAGTTCTACGATGGCTTCTCCAAGAACCTCAAGGTAACTATGGGAAGGAACTTGGGGATCAGAAGTTATCTTGAGCAAAGATTGTTTTGATACTAGTAATCAAACTTGTCCTCTGCCACATTTGCTGTCAACTGGTATTCTTCAATGCATAAACATGATTAAACCAAGGTTTACCTTAAGTGGATCATGGACTAGATGCCTTTTTGATTTTCATAGTCTAGCAATGTAGTTTGTAGGGATGCACCGACATGACATTTTTCCTTGCCAAAGAAAACTATACTTTTTTTTTTGCGGCCTTTTAAGCATTCTAGTGCAGTTAAATAGTCAACACGCGGTCGAAGGCACCACTGCATCTCAGTGCAAGAGGCGTCACTACAGTCCCTGTTTCAAATCGAGGCTGTATCACATCCGGCTTTGATTGGGAGTCCCATAGGCCCAGCGTAGTCCTGGTTTGGCCAGGGTAGGCTGTCGTTGTAAATAAGAATTTGTTCTTAATTGACTTGCCTAGTTAAAGGTTAAAACACACCACACTTGTTGGCATTGACGTATGTCCCCATTACCAGTGAAACATAATCACATTTCTTTTACTTATTTGCTGTTTTTTGTTCAGTTCATTCTCAACCTGGATGTCATCATACATGTCAAGCAGTGACGTGTCAGCTCTCTGTGGCCTCTCTTCCTCGGTGCGCACTCACTGTCCGTTTCCACTGTGTATGTAACATTCACGTAAACCCTGTTTCTTGTCTACATCGATGTAGCGGTCCTTGGAAGTAGCATCGAGCATGGCGGCAACAGTAGAGGCTCAGAATGCCACCGACTCGCTTGTGCACAGCCTCAAGTACTTAAGTACATTATAACCCCATTCTGTCAGCGGTCTTGTTGAGCAATGCCATGACCGAGGGTATCACGTCTGCTGCCGACGCAGTTGATTAGCTTATTTCTCAAGTCTGTTGTTCGAATGGTGCGAGGAGTGTTCATGCTCTCAAATGTCAGCAGCGGTATGAGAACCAGCACATTCTTGAGCATGCAATACCACTTCCTCAGTACTAAATCCTCATCGACCCACTGTGCTGTCAAGACCCCGCATGCTCATGGGGCTGACATCACTGGGCCAAATGTCAGTCGTGACGGTCATAGATGTACATTTCAACAGTACTGTAACTCCGGTAGAGCAACATCTGAGAAATTGTGTGTACCGGGGGCTCAACCACTCGACTAAAGCCAACATCCACTACAGGACGGTTGATTGTGAAGGGCAATGAATTCTATCTTGGCATTTTAGTGGTCGCGCTGTATTTTGTTTGTGGCGTTGTGTATGCACGTCAGCTTTGACATCGGTTTTGCACGTCGGCGTTAAACTGGACATTGGCATTTTTAGCTAATTTCGGCCGATTCGATATGTTCCCCGACTAATCGTGCATCCCTAGTAGTTTGCCCATTTTCTTAAATATTATAAGTTCTCTCCACATACCCAGTGGGGCTAGTCATTGTGCTTTGTTCCAATCCAGTATCCATCCCCATTTAGTGTTTCAAAGAACTATTGACTATATTTAGACTGGCTTCAAGAGCCACAACCTTAAACTTCAGTAGCTAAATGATTACAGAACAGTTCCCCAGGCAATAGTTCAATGTGTAGTAACTCCTATTGACTACCAGGTTATACTAATGGTAATTGTTTCTCTGCAGTTGGGGATCCACGAGGACTCCCAAAACCGCAAGAAGTTGTCTGAGCTGCTGCGCTACCACAGCTCCCAGTCTGGAGATGAGCTGACCTCCCTCACAGAGTACCTCACCCGCATGAAGGACAACCAAAAATCCATCTACTACATAACCGGTGGGTTTAGTTACACATTCACTCACAATAACATTGAGCTCCAAGCCCAATAGCAGCCACTGAATTGAGTCACTTAGATACAGTTGACTGATGTCACATTTTTCTGAAGGTGAGAGCAAGGACCAGGTGGCCAACTCTGCCTTTGTGGAACGTGTGCGCAAGCGTGGCTTCGAGGTCCTGTACATGACGGAGCCCATCGACGAGTACTGCGTCCAGCAGCTGAAGGAGTTTGACGGCAAAACCCTGGTCTCTGTAACCAAGGAGGGCTTGGAGCTGCCTGAGGACGAGGAGGAGAAGAAGAAGATGGAGGAGGACAAGACAAGGTTTGAGAACCTCTGCAAGCTCATGAAGGAGATCCTGGACAAGAAAGTAGAGAAGGTAAATAACTTGAACCAACCTGTGCTTTCTGCAAAAACAATTACCCATGACTTTAATCTTTCTGTGCTCTGAATTTTGGTGATTGACAATTTGACTTTTTATTTCTGGTTGTGAACAGGTGCCATAGTTCATCATAAGCTAATATTGACCCTGGTGAGTCCTTTGACCATGTAGATTGAAGTGTCCCGTTAGGCTCGCGTGGTTGTGACGCTGTCCCGGCTTTGCCATTGGCTTGAATGGGAATGCCCAGTGTGTCAATGTAGTTTTTGTCCCAAGGAGGTTATGCCATTACCTAGAGACTAGAAGCCCTTGTGAGTTTGACGTTTCTTTCGTCGTGACTGCTTGTGATAATGACGTTCTAACATTGACACCAAACTTTTACAGAGTTGAGAATTTGCCTGTTTCTGATTAGATTTGGATTGTTTTGTGTGAAATCTAACAACTTTCCCGCACAATATTTCATTGTGGTTTTTTTTGTTTTTCATTTAAAGCTGATCTTTTGACTTCAATTTAGGGTCAACTTGCCTGCACTGGCTTGTCTCACCTGCACATTGTATGCTGTTAGCATGTGAAGTAACATTTGCCTCTGCCCCTTCAGGTGACTGTGTCAAACAGGCTGGTGTCATCGCCCTGCTGCATCGTGACCAGCACGTATGGCTGGACGGCCAACATGGAGCGCATCATGAAGGCACAGGCCCTGAGGGACAACTCCACAATGGGTTACATGATGGCCAAGAAGCACCTGGAGATCAACCCAGACCACCCCATCGTGGAGACCCTAAGGCAGAAGGCTGACCTGGACAAGAACGACAAGGCGGTGAAGGACTTAGTCATCCTATTGTTCGAGACGGCATTGCTCTCTTCAGGCTTCAGCCTGGATGACCCCCAGACTCACTCCAACCGCATCTACAGGATGATCAAGCTGGGCCTGGGTAAGGATGCACTGTTAGGGGGAAGGAAACTGTTCTCTAAAGGGTAACATGGTTGACTATAATGGAAATGGGGCTGTAGGCTGGATCTAATTTCTCTTCCCCTTTCAGGAATCGATGATGACGAAGTGATCCCTGAGGAGCCCACCTCTGCACCTGCCCCAGATGAGATCCCACCTCTAGAGGGAGATGACGCTTCACGCATGGAGGAAGTGGATTAAATGACGTCTCAAACCTACCCCTTATATAGCCTCACTTTTTTTCCAATCGAACATCTGTTTATTTGCCGTTTTTGTTTTTTACTGGAGAAACCTGGTGTCCTTATGGTATAACAAAAATAAGTATCTTAACTCCTGCTGCCCAGTGGACCAGTGTTGCTCTTGTCTTGAGCCTTCAGTGATAATTCTAGAAAAGCTGTTGATTTTGTTGTACAATCTGTATGTAATTAACAACGGGCAACTTGTCAAAAAAACAGTACCCTGTTGCACTAAGTTTTAAACTTTGGACTGACACGCAGGGGGTGGTTCTTCTGATGTGCAACTTGCACGCTGCCTGGAGAGTGGACTGCAAGATTCCTTTGCCTGAATCCAGACCTGTCTATCTTTTTTGTTTTGCAAAAATTAAAAGACTTAAGACCTTAAATGTTCTAATTTGTCTGGACTACTAGTTTGTTCTTTCTAACATGAGAAACTGGAGGTTGATGAAATGGACCATGTCAGATTCCCATTCAAACAACCACTAGATGTCCCTGTTTCTTAACCTAGCCCTTCACAATATTTAGGCTTGTGTCAGTGGCAAAAGTACTTGTTTGAACGGTTGACACAGCAGGCCATAAGACACTACATTTAGCAGGAAAACTACTTGTATAAATGCAACAATTTTTGCGTTAAATGTCAATTGAAGTAATTATGCCTTAATCTATAGCTTTCACATAACTGGGAATGGGTGCAGCCATGGGACGGCATAGGTCTATCCACTTGGGAGCCAGGCTCAACCAGTCCAAATGAGTTGTCCCCAACAAAATGGGCTTTATTACAGACAAGTAGTCAATTTAATCATCAATCAGTGGGGCTGGTCTCAGACTTGGATGTGGAGGTCCTTGGCTGGCGCATTTACACGTGGTCTTCGGTGGTGAGGTCAATTTGACGTATTGCCACTTTCTAAAACAACTTAGGTTGAGGTATTTATAAAATTGCAGCAGTTCAATGGGGAAAAAAATAATAAAAAATCCCCACCCCATTTACATTTTGTGAATCTACTATTTGTCCAAGAGAATGTTATGATTGGAATTACAAGGATAAGCATTATGCCATTTAACACCCAAGGTAAACATTGGTAACTTTTGAGATTTTATTCACAGTTCACTAGAATGGTGGCATGAAAATAAATGTTCTATAGATTCTGAATCAGAGGAACAAAAAAGGTGTTTTGTCAAAATTGAACCTTTTGTACAAGAAATTAACAGGGTAGATGGAAGAAAATGTTTTTAAATTAGTTTCTGTAACTTTTGGGATAACTGGACAATTAAGGTATAAGGTAGTTGCTTTTGATTATAGCATAGGTTGGTCACTTCCGTAGCAATATATTGAATTATAATCACCTAAATTACTTAACTGCCAATTGTATCCACTTAAATTTTTTATCCAAAAGGTTCAAGTCATTAATTTGTCAACTTGGAAAAGTGGGAACAACATAATATAACAAAGGGTTCTTAAGTCCAAGTAAAGGAAGTGGAATTGCTTTGCAAACCTGAAATGTATCAATGAACTCCCCTGTGTTGTCTAACAATTCACATACAAAATGAATACCCTTGTCAAACCAAAGTCTTTTAAAAATGGATTTCCTATTAATTTTAATAACACTATTATTCAAAATCAATGTTTTATGGGGGGAAGAAATTGTGCTTGAATATAATTTTCCAGAAAAATACAGTTTGCTGGTGCAACAAAAATGTAAAAAGACAATGAAGCCATCATCTTCTATGAACTCATTGTAATCTAAAATATTTAATACCAATCATATATGGTTATGAATACTGATTGAGTTTCACAGATTATATCATCAAGGACTTTTTTCATGGGCTAGTAACTTCTAGTCAGTTGCCAACAATGTGTTTGGTCTCCAATTGTCCAGGTAAAGAGAGTCCTTCTTTGGTTTGGGCATAAGACATATTAGTCCCTGTCTCAAAGAAGGAGGTAAGATAGCATTAGCAATACCCTCTTTGTAGACTGAAAAGCAATAACTCTCTAATATCAGGCCAAAAATATCGAAAGTCACGCCATCCGGTCCAAGAAATTTACCTATAGGCATTAATATATCTGAATTTCTTAAACTTTTCTTCTATAGGCTTAACAGAGTCATTAACTGAATCAAAAAAGGAATCCAAGTTGCCTTCCGAAAGATGAGATTGATACAGTGTATTGTAGAAAGAGTGTATTTCCTTATTAATCACATCAAGATCATCAGATTTAGTGTCATTTACATAAATGGATGAAATACTATTCCTAGTCTGCCTACTTTTCTACAAGTTAAAGAAATAAGATGTTTTTTTTCACCTTTCTCAATCCATTTGGCCTTTGAACGGATGAGGGCACCCTGTGCCTTATCATTGTATATGTCATCCAGTTCACATTGGCATTTAGCAAGCTCAGCTTCTACATCTTCCTTTAAAACAAATCAAACTTTATTTGTCAAATGCGCCGAATACCTTACCGTGAAAAGCCCTTAACCAACAGTGCAGTTCAAGAAAAAGTTACGAAAATATTTACCAAATAAATGAAGGAAAAAATATATAAAAAGTAACAATAACGTAACAATAACGAGGCTATATACAGGGGGTACCGGTACCGAGTCAGTGTGCGGGGGTACAGGTTAGTCAAGGTAATTTGTACATGTAGGTAGGGGAGAAGTGACTATGCATAGAAAATAAACTGCGAGTAACAGCAGTGTAAAAACTACTGTTACTGAAGTTTATTAATCAGCCTGTTAATATCAACAATAATATCCATCTGTTTGGAGAATATTTTCCAAGCTAGCATTTTACCAGTAGTGATGTCAAGACATTCGAAATCTGACTTTAATAATTTCTCATTTGTTAGTAGAAGAAAGAGCAGAATCAGACAGGCCTCTCTGATAAGATCTTCAGACTGTAAACAAAATTACTCATTCTTTTTAAAAGAGTTTACATTTCAAGTATGCTTTAGAAAATCTTTTGTCATTATCAAAACAAGATTCATAAGATTGGAAGATACCTACCAATTATCAATTCTAGATTTGAATTGTGTGTCGCTATATGTAAAGTTAAACCAATATTATTTTTAAAAGTTTGATTCTGAGAACGCCAAACATCGGAAAGTTGAAAGTTGGAGCATAAATGTGGAATTAAGTTATTAAAACAATGGGCTGAATGCCTGGTGGGATACCTATCCATCCAGTCATCAGGAGCAACATTATAATCACCTCCAAAAATAATGTTATCTGTGGAATATTTGTTTCTCAACTCAGTTAAGCCTTTACTAATAGATGTTAGCAGAAGATTGTTTTTGACCGTATGTTATAACCATAAATATTTACCAATATCAGTGGTGTAAAGTACTTACAGAACCAGACAAAAGTTTGGACACCTACTCATTCAAGGGTTCTTCTTTATTTTTACTATTTTCTACATTGTAGAATAGTAGTGAAGAATCAAAACTATGAAATAACACATATGGAATCATGTAGTAACCAAAACAGTGTTAAACAAATCATAATACATTTTATATTTGAGATCATTCAAAGTAGCCACCCTTTGCCTTGATGACAGCACACTTGGTATTCTCTCAAACAGCTTCATGAGGTAGTCACCTGGAATGCATTTCAATTAACAGGTGTGCCTTGTTAAAAGTTAATTTGTGGAATTATTTTTCCTTAATGCGTTTAAGCCAATCAGTTGTGTTGTGACAAGGTAGGCGTGGTATACAGAAGATAGCCCTATTTGGTAAAATACCAAGTCCATATTACGCAAGAACAGCTCAAATAAGCAAAGAGTAACAACAGTCCATCATTACTTTAAGACATGAAGGTCAGTCAATCCGTAAAAGTTCAGGAACTTTGAAAGTTTAAGTGCAGTCGCAAAAACCATCAAGTGATATGATGAAATTTGCTCTTATGAGGACCGCCACAGGAAAGGAAGACCCAGAGTTACCTCTGCTGCAGAGGATAAGTTCATTAGAGTTAACTGTACCTCAGATTGCAGCCCATATAAATGCTTCACAGAGTTCAAGTAACAGACACACCTCAACATCAACTGTTCAGAGGAGACTGCGTGAATCAGGCCTTCATGGTCGAATTGCTGCCAAGAAACCACTACTAAATTACACCAATAAGAAGAGACTTGCTTGGGCCAAGAAAAAACGAGCAATGGACATTAGACTGGTGGAAATCTGTCCTTTGTTCTGATGCATCCAAATTTGAGATTTTTGGTTCCAACCGCTGTGTCTTTGTGAGATGCAGAGTAGGTGAACAGATGATCTCCACATGTGTGGTTCCAACTGTGAAGCATGGAGGAGGAGGTGTGATGGTGTGGGGGTGCTTTGCTGGTGAAACTGTCTGTGATTTATTTAGAATTCAAGGAACACTCAACCAGCATGGCTACCACAGCATTCTGCAGCGATACGCCATCCCATCTGGTTTGCGCTTAGTGGGACTATCATTTGTTTTTCAACAGGACAACCTCCAGGCTGTGTAAGGGCTATTTGATCAAGAAGGAGAGTGATGGTGCTGCATCAGATGACCTGGCCTCCACAATCATCTGACCTCAACCCAATTGAGATGGTTTGGGATGAATGAGTTGGACCGCATCGTGAAGGAAAAGCAGCCAACAAGTGCACAGCATATGTGGGAACTCCTTCAGGACTGTTGGAAAAGCATTCCTCATGAAGCTCATGAATGCCAAGAGTATGCAAAGCTGTCATCAAGGCAAAGGGTGGCTACTTTGAATAATCTCAAATATAAAATGTGCTTTGATTTGTTTAACACTTTTGGTTACTACTTGATTCCATATGTGTTATTTCATAGTTTTGATGTCTTCACTATTATCCTACAATGTAGAAAATATAAAAAATAAAGAAAAACCCTTGAATGAGTAGGTGTCCAAACTTTTGACTTGTACTGTAAGTAAAAATACTTTATATTACTACTTAAGTCGTTTTTTGGGGGTATCTGTACTTTACTTTGCTATTTATATTTTGGGACAATTTTTACTTCACCACAGTCCTTAAGAAAATACATTCCTTACTCCATACATTATCCTTGACACCCAAAAGTACTAGTTACATTTTGAATGCTTAGCAGGACAGGAAAATAGTCAAATTCACTGTCACGTCCTGGCCATAGAGAGCCCTCGGGGTTCTCTATGGTGTTTTAGGTCAGGACGTGACTAAGGGGGGTTTTCTAGTTGTTTTGTTTCTATGTTGGTTTTGTGTATGGTTCCCAATTAGAGGCAGCTGTTTTTCGTTACCTCTAATTGGGGATCATACTTAGTGTGTTCCTTTCCCACCTGTGTTTGTGGGATATTGTTTTGCGTTAGTGCCTGTTAACGCTACGTTATTGTTTCGATCTGTTCTTTGTTGTTTTGTATGTTTCACTTCAATTAAAATATGTGGAACTCTTTACGCACGCTGCGCCTTGGTCCATTTATTATAACAACGATCGTGACATTCACACACTTATCAACCGAACATCCCTGGTCATTCCTATTGCCTCTGATCTGGTGGACACACTAAACACACATGCTTTGTTTGTAAATGATGTTGGAGTGTACCCGTGGCTTTCTGTAAATAAAAAAACTGTGCCATCTAGTTTGCTTAATATATTAAATTAATTATATATTTTTTTATACTTAAGTATATTTTAAACCAAATATTTAAGACTTTTACTCAAGTATAATTTTACTGGGTTACTTTTACTTGAGTAATTTTCTGTTAAGATATCTACTTTTACTCAAGTATGACAGTTGGGTTCTTTTTCCACCACTGACCAATATGAAACTTGACACTTTATATTAGAAAACAATAGTTATCCAGTGACCCTTAACATCACACCTGCTTTTTAAAACTGTACCTGGAAAACGTCTGAAAAGTATTGCCACACCACCAGAATGAGACGAGCCATGGCAAATAATTATTTTGTCACCCCATTGTGAAGTCAAACATTTTAAGTCAGCATCTGAGGAATGTATCTCTTGAAATAAAAAAAAAACAATTGGACTTTGTAGGTGAAGAATTCATGACTATGGTTGATTTTCCAGTATCTAGACTGACCTCCCAGAAGTAATGAGACTGAAAACATAGGGCTAATGAATAAGACATGTGTAAGCAGAATAAAGGCTGAGCTCAGGTGAATGGACAGAGCTGGATAAACAAAGAGTTAACCATTGGATATATAGAAACAGAACGTTAGCAGATTCCATGGGAGTGTACAGACTGGGTCAATAACCATTGGACATATAAAAACAGAACGTAAGCAGAATCCATAAGAGTGTACAGACTGGGTCAACATGGAGTTAATCACTAGACATGCAAAAACAGAACGTAAGCAGAAGATGTAACAAAGAACCCATGGTTGTACTAATCAAGTATTATTAGAAAAGCACTTATGCTGGGAAAGTATATCTGCAATAAATGTATTCTTTTTTTGTATGAACACTATGGCGCCGCCACCAATATAATCTAAACTGAAGCAGATGTGGGCGTTAACAAGCAAGAATTGAGACAAAAAGGTAATGGTGGCGCAAGGCCAAGGGGAGTTAAAACCTCTTAGGGATCAGCAGCAGCGGTTTTGGAGAGTCTGGCGTGCCCAAAGTAAAATGCCTGCCACTCAGGCCCAGAAACTAAGATATGCACATAATTAGTACTATTGGATAGGGAACACTCTGAAGTTTCTAAAACTGTTACAATAATGTCTGTGAGTATAACAGAACTGATATAGCAGGCGAAAACCAGAGGAATTTCTGTCCAGAATCTTTTTCCTCAGTTTGATAGGCTTCCAATTGAAATCCCAGTATAATAGCTACCAGATTGCAGTACCTATGGCTTCCACTAGATGTCAACAGTCTTTAGACAGTGTTTCATGGCTTTATCATTGAACAGAACCGAATAGAAGAAGAATTGGTGAAAGAACCACGGATGTCAATAACTTTTCCTGGGAGCGAGACCGTGAGCGCGCTCCTCTTTATTTTCCTTTTATATTGTTTAGGATATCATCCGTGTAAAATATAATCGTTAATATTCATAAAAGTATACCTAAGGATACATTATAAATTATGTTTGATTTGTTTGGTAAAAGTTGATAGGTATAATTTGAACGCTTTCTCTTCACTGTACAACATGCGACTCAACGGTGGATTTTCTGAACATAACGCGCCAACCAAACTGAGATTTATGGATATAATAAATGACTTTTTCTCTTGTTTGTACACTTCGGATGCCCTCAGCAGAAGATCTTCAAAAGGTAAGTGATTTATTTTAGCTCTTATATGTGTTTTGGTTATAGATTTATGCTAATGCATAAAATATGAGAGGTGCTATCCTCAAACAATCAAATGTTGTGCTTTCGCCGTAAAGCCTTTTTGAAATCTGACAACGCTGTGATATTGCCAAGACTCAGAGCTTTTGATGACTATGCAACACTTGTATATTGATGAATGTTTAATAATTCAACTTTTGGATTTTGAATTTGGCGCCTTACATTTCACCGGGTAGTGTCGGGAACGGGGCGCTAGCGCCCCAGCGCTCCTTAATGAT